>CAUJRU010002094.1:77042-95095 GCA_963277665.1 Viscum album
CGTGTGAGGTCCTACGTACCGACAATCGCGTGGAGACAATGCCATCCGAGTGAGACGATTTGAAGGGGCCTCGAGGCTTGTCTTGGTGGATGCGGGGTGCCTTGAAAGGAAGGACGCCGAGCTGGGGTTTGTCATATGTTGTTGGGTTCGGTATGTAACGACACCGACCACCTAAAGAGAATTCATTTCATGCGTGAGGACCCGCTCTGGACATGGGGTCTGTCTTCTCGGCGGTGGTCGACGATACGCGGGAAGGATGCCATGACGTGTCGGCGGCCTTCACGTGCCTAAGGGGTCACGTCGGTTGCCGTTCCTATGGTTTCATAGCTCTTTTAGGGCAACACGTGTTGTCTTTCATGCGCTGCGGTTCCCTCTGGGTGGTCTAAACCACTCAGTATGTCTCCTCGTCAGTGCTGATGTTTCCTGGTGGGAGAGCTGGAAATGCAGAAATGTCTCTTTAGGGGGGGAGTGGTCGGCGACCCCCCCTGGGCGTGGGTCTTGTCCTGCGTGCCCAGAGCCACCCAGTGACATGCCCACAGACATGGAAAAATGGCCTCTAGATGATTCCTCCTGTGCTTGGGGCTTGTCTTGCCCGCGGTAGTGCCCCATAAAAGCGATGACAATGAGACGGGGTTCGTCGCGTGTCAGGTCCGACGAACTGACAATCGCGTGGAGACAAAGCCATCCGAGTGAGACGATTTGAAGTGGCCTCGGGGCATGTCTTGGTGGATGCGACGTGCCTTGAAAGGAAGGACGTCGAGGTGGGGTTTTTCATATGTTGTTGGGTCCTGTATGTAATTACAATTACCACCTAAAGAGAATTCTTTTCATGAGTGAGGACCCGCTCTGGACATGGGGCGTGTCTTCTCGGCGGTGATCGACGATACGCGGGATGGATGCCATGACTTGTCGGTGGCCTTCATGTGCATAAGGGGTCACGTCGGTGGCCCTTCCTATGGTTTCATAGCTCTTTTAGGGCAACACGTGTTGTCTTTCATGCGCTGCGGTGCCCTCAGGGTGGTCTAAACCCATCAGTATGTCTCCTCGTCAGTGTTGATGTTTCCTGGTGGGATAGCTGGAAATGCATAAATGTCTCTTTAGGGGGGGAGTGGTCGGCGACCCCCCTGGGCGTGGGTCTTGTCCTGCGTGCCTAGAGCCACCCAATGACATGCCCAGTGACATGGAAAATGGCATCGACGCAATGCCCTGAATTCCTGATGATTCTTCCCGTGCTAGGGTCTTGTCTTGCCCGAGGTGGTGCGCCATAAAACCGATGACAATGAGATGGGTGGGGTTTGTCGCCTGTGAGATCCTACGGACTGACAATCGCGTCCAGACAATGGAATCCTAGTGAGGCGATTTGAAGGGGCCTCGGGGCCCGTCTTGGTGCGTGCGGCGTGCCTTGAAAGGAAGGACGTTGAGGTGGGGTTTGTCATATGTTGTTGTGTCCGGTATGTAAAGACAATGACCACCTAAAGAGAATTCATTTCATGCGTGAGGACCCGCTCTGGACATGGGTCCTGTCTCCTCGGCGGTGTTGGACGATACGCGGGACGGATGCCATGACGTGTCGGCGGCCTTCATGTGCCTTAGGGGCCACGTCGGTGTCCCTTCCTATGGTTTCATAGCCCTTTTAGGGCAACACGTGTTGCCTTTCATGCGCTGCGGTTCCCTCTGGGTGGTCTAAACCACTCAGTATGTCTCCTCGTCAGTGTTGATGTTTCCTGGTGGAATAGCTGGAAATGCATAAATGTCTCTTTAGGGGGGGAGTGGTCGGCGACCCCCCCTGGGCGTGGGTCTTGTCCTGCGTGCCGAGAGCCACCCACAGACATGCCCAGTGACATGGAAAATGGCATCGACGCAATGCCATGAATTCCTGATGATTCGTCCCGTGCTTGGGGTTTGTCTTGCCCGAGGTAGTGCGCCCTAAAAACGATGGCAATGAGACGGGGTTTGTCGCATGTGCGATCCTGCGGACTGACAGTCGCGTCCAGACAATGGCATCCGAGTGAGACGATTTGAAGGGGCCTCAGGGCCCGTCTTGGTGCATGCGGCGTGCCTTGAAAGGAAGGACGTCGAGGTGGGGTTTTTCATATGTTGTCGTGTCCCGTATGTAATGACAATGACCACCTAAAGAGAATTCATTTCATGCGCGAGGACCCGCTCTGGACATGGGGCCTGTCTTCTCGGCGGCGTTGGATGCTACCCGCGACGAATGCTACTACGTGTCGGCGGCCTTGATGTGCCTAAGGGGTCACATCAGTGGCTGTTCCTATGGTTTCATATCTCTTTTAGGGCAACACGTGTTGTCTTTCATGCGCTGTGGTGCCCACAGGGTTGTCTAAACCCATCAGTATGTCTCCTCGTCAGTGCTGATGTTTCCTGGTGGGACAGCTGGAAATGCATAAATGTCTCTTTAGGGGGGGAGTGGTCGGCGACCCCCCCTGGGCGTGGGTCTTGTCCTGCGTGCCCAGAGCCACCCAGTGACATGCCCACGGACATGGAAAAACAGCCTCCGGACAAAGCAAAGACAGCTTGATGATTCGTCCGGTGCTTGGGGCTTGTCTTGTTCGAGGTAGTGCGCCATAAAAGTGATGACAATGAGCCGGGTTTCGTCGCGTGTCAGGTCCTCCGTACTGACAATCAGGTGGAGACAACGCCATCCGGGTGAGAGGATTTGAAGGGGCCTCAGGGCTTGCCTTGGTGGATGCGGTGTGCCTTGAATGGAAGGACAATGAGGTGGGGTTTGTCATATGTTGTTGGGTCCGGTATGTAATGACAATGACCGCCTAAAGAGAATTCCTTTCATGCGTGGGGACCCGCTCTGGACATGGGGCGTGTCTTCGCTGTGGTGATGGACGATACGTGGGACGGATGCCATGACGTGTCGGCGGCCTTCATGTGCCTAAGGGGCCACGTCGGTGGCCCTTCCTATGGTTTCATAGCTCTTTTAGGGAAACACGTGTTGCCTTTCATGCGCTGCCCTGCCCTCAGGGTGGTCTAAACCCATCAGTATGTCTCCTCGTCGGTGTTGATGTTTCCTGGTGGAATAGCTGGAAATGCATAAATGTCTCTTTAGGGGGGGAGTGGTCGGCGACCCCCCCGGGCGTGGGTCTTGTCCTGCGTGCCTAGAGCCACCCAATGTGATGCCCATTGACATGCAAAATGACATCGACTTAATGCCATGAATGCCTGATGATTCGTCCCGTGCTTGGGGCTTGTCTTGCCCGAGGTAGTGCGCCATAAAAACGATGACAATGGGATGGTGTTTGTGGCCTTCGAGATCCTGCGGACTGACAGTCGCGTTCAGACAATGGCATCCGAGTGAGACGATTTGAAGGGGTCTCGGGGCCCGTCTTGGTGCATGCGGCGTTTCTTGAAAGGAAGGACGTCGAGGTGGGGTTTGTCACATGTTGTTGTGTTCGGAATGTAAAGACAATGACCGCCTAAAGATAATTCATTTCATGCGCGGGGACCCGCTCTGGACATGGGTCCTGTCTTCTCGGCGGTGTTGGATGATACCCGGGACGGATGCCATGACGTGTCGGCGGCCTTCATGTGCCTAAGGGGTCACTTTGGTGGCTGTTCGTATGGATTCGTAGCTCTTTTAGGGCAACACGTGCTGTCCTTCATGCGTTGTGGTGCCCATTGGGTTGTCTGAACCCATCAGTATGTGTCCTCGTCAGTGCTGATGTTTCCTGGTGGGACAGCTGGAAATGCATAAATGTCTCTTTAGGGGGGGAGTGGTCGGCGACCCCCCCTGGGCGTGGGTCTTGTCCTGCGTGCCCAGAGCCACCCAGTGACATGCCCACGAACATGGAAAAACGACCTCCAGACAAATCCATGAAAGCTTGATTATTCGTACGGTGCTTGGGGCTTGTCTTGTCTGAGGTAATGCGTCATAAAAGTGATGACAATGAGCCGGGGTGCGTCGCGTGTCAGGTCCGACGTACTGACAATCACGTGGAGACAACGCCATCCGAGTGGGACGATTTGAAGGGGCCTCGGGGCTTGCCTTGGTGGATGCGGTGTGCCTTGCAAGGAAGGACGACGTGGTGGGGTTTGTCATATGTTGTTGGGTACGGTATGTATTGACAATGACCGCCTAAAGATAATTCCTTTGAGGCGTGAGGACCAGCTCTGGACATGGGGCGTGTCTTCTCTGCGGTGATGGACGAGACGCGGGGCGGATGCCATGACGTGTCGGCGGCCTTCATGTGCCTAAGGGGTCACGTCGGTGGCCCTTCCTATGGTTTCATAGCTCTTTTAGGGCAACCCGTGTTGTCTTTCATGCACTGCGGTGCCCTTAGGGTGGTCTAAACCCATCAGTATGTCTCCTCGTCACTGTTGATGTTTCCTGGTGGTATAGCTGGAAATGCATAAATGTCTCTTTAGGGGGGGAGTGGTCGGCGACCCCCCCTGGGCGTGGGTCTTGTCCTGCGTGCCTAGAGCCACCCAATGACATGCCGAGTGACATGGAAAATGGCATCGACGCAGTGCCATGAATTCCTGATGATTCGTCTCGTGCTTGGGGCTTGTCTTGCCCGAGGTAGTGCGCCCTAAAAACGATGACAATGAGATGGGGTTTGTCGCATGTGTGATCCTGCGGACTGACAGTCTTGTCCAGACAATGGCATCCGAGTGAGACGATTTGAAGGGGCCTCGAGGCCCGTCTTGGTGCGTGTGGCGTGCCTTGAAAGGAAGGACGTTGCGGTGGGGTTTGTCATCTGTTGTCGTGTCCCGTATGTAATGACAATGACCACCTAAAGAGAATTCATTTCATGCGTGAGGACCCTCTCTGGACATGGGGCCTGTCTTCTCGGCGGTGTTGGACGCTACCCGGGATGAATGCTACTACGTGTCGGCGGCCTTCATGTGCCTAAGGGGTCACATCGGTGGCTGTTCCTACGGTTTCATATATCTTTTAGGGCAACACGTGTTGACTTTCATGCGCTGTGGTGCCCACAGGGTTGTCTAAACCCTCCAGTATGTCTCCTCGTCAGTGCTGATGTTTCCTGGTGGGACAGCTGGAAAGGCATAAATGTCTCTTTAGGGGGGGAGTGGTCGGCGACCCCCCCTGGGCGTGGGTCTTGTCCTGCGTGCCCAGAGCCACCTAGTGACATGCCCACGGACATGGAAAAATGGCCTCCAGACAAATCCATGAAAGCTTGAGGATTCATACGGTGCTTGGGGCTTGTCTTGTATGAGGTAATGCGCCATAAAAGTGATGACAATGAGCCGGGGTGCGTCGCGTGTCAGGTCCGACGTACTGACAATCACGTGGAGACAACGCCACCCGAGTGGGACGATTTGAAGGGGCATCGGGGCTTGCCTTGGAGGATGCGGTGTGCCTTGCAAGGAAGGACGACGTGGTGGGGTTTGTCATATGTTGTTGGGTACGGTATGTAATGACAATGACCGCCTAAAGATAATTCATTTCATGCGTGAGGACCCGCTCTGGACATGGGGCGTGTCTTCTCTGCGGTGATGGACGAGACGCGGGACGGATGTCATGACGTGTCGGCGGCCTTCATGTGCCTAAGGGGTCACGTCGGTGGCCCTTCCTATGGTTTCATAGCTCTTTTAGGGCAACCCGTGTTGTCTTTCATGCACTGCGGTGCCCTTAGGGTGGTCTAAACCCCTCAGTATGTCTACTCGTCACTTTTGATGTTTCCTGGTGGAATAGCTGGAAATGCATAAATGTCTCTTTAGGGGGGGAGTGGTCGGCGACCCCCCCTGGGCGTGGGTCTTGTCCTGCGTGCCTAGAGCCACCCAATGACATGCCCAGGGACATGGAAAATGGCATCGACGCAATGCCATGAATTCTTGATGATTCGTCCCGTGCTTGGGGCTTGTCTTTCCCGAGGTAGTGCGCCCTAAAAACGATGACAATGAGATGGGTTTTGTCGCATGTGTGATCTTGCGGGCTGACAGTCGTTTCCAGACAAAGGCATCCGAGTGAGACGATTTGAAGGGGCCTCGAGGCCCGTCTTGGTGCATGCGGTGTGCCTTGAAAGGAAGGACGTTGAGGTGTGGTTATTCATGTGTTTTCGTGTCCCGTATGTAATGATAATGACCACCTAAAGAGAATTCATTTCATGCGTGAGGACCCTCTCTGGACATGGGGCCTGTCTTCTCGGCGGTGTTGGACGCTACCCGGGATGGATGCTAGTACGTGATGGCGGCCTTGATGTGCCTAAGGGGTCACATTGGTGGCTATTCCTATGGTTTCATATCTCTTTTAGGGCAACACGTGTTGTCTTTCATGCGCTGTGGTGCCCACAGGGTTGTCTGAACCCATCAGTATGTCTCCTCGTCAGTGCTGATGTTTCCTGGTGGGACAGCTGGAAATGCATAAATGTCTCTTTAGGGGGGGAGTGGTCGGCGACCCCCCCTGGGCGTGGGTCTTGTCCTGTGTGCCCAGAGCCACCCAGTGACATGCCCACAGACATGGAAAAACGGCCTCCAGACGAATCCATGAAAGCCTGATGATTCGTACGGTGCTTGGGGCTTGTCTTTTCTGAGGTAATGCGCCATAAAAGTGATGACAATGAGCTGGGGTGCGTCGCGTGTCAGACCCACGCCGAGTGACGTGGAAAATGGCATCGACGCAATGCCAAGAATTCCTGATGATTCGTCCCGTGCTTCGGGCTTGTCTTGCCCGAGGTAGTGCGCCATAAAAACGATGACAATGAGATGGGGTTTGTCGCGTGTGTGAGGTCCGACGTACTGACGATCACGTGGAGACAACGGCATCCGAGTGAGACGATTTGAAGGGGCCTCGGGGCTTGCCTTGGTGGATGCGGTGTGCCTTGCAAGGAAGGACGATGTGGTGGGGTTTGTCATATGTTGTTGGGTACGGTATGTATTGACAATGACCACCTAAAGATAATTCCTTTGAGGCGTGAGGACTCGCTCTGGACATGGGGCGCGTCTTCTCTGCGGTGATGGACGAGACGCGGGACGGATGCCATGACGTGTCGGCGGCCTTCATGTGCCTAAGGGGTCACGTCGGTGGCCCTTCCTATGGTTTCATAGCTCTTTTAGGGCAACCCGTGTTGTCTTTCATGCACTGCGGTGCCCTTAGGGTGGTCTAAACCCATCAGTATGTCTCCTCGTCACTGTTGATGTTTCCTGGTGGTATAGCTGGAAATGCATAAATGTCTCTTTAGGGGGGGAGTGGTCGGCGACCCCCCCTGGGCGTGGGTCTTGTCCTGCGTGCCTAGAGCCACCCACTGACATGCCGAGTGACATGGAAAATGGCATCGACGCAGTGCCATGAATTTCTGATGATTCGTCCCGTGCTTGGGGCTTGTCTTGCCCGAGGTAGTGCGCCCTAAAAACGATGACAATGAGATGGGGTTTGTCGCATGTGTGATCCTGCGGACTGACAGTCGTGTCCAGACAATGGCATCCGAGTGAGACGATTTGAAGGGGCCTCGAGGCCCGTCTTGGTGCGTGTGGCGTGCCTTGAAAGGAAGGACGTTGCGGTGGGGTTTGTCATCTGTTGTCGTGTCCCGTATGTAATGACAATGACCACCTAAAGAGAATTCATTTCATGCGTGAGGACCCTCTCTGGACATGGGGCCTGTCTTCTCGGCGGTGTTGGACGCTACCCGGGATGAATGCTACTACGTGTCGGCGGCCTTCATGTGCCTAAGGGGTCACATCGGTGGCTGTTCCTATGGTTTCATATATCTTTTAGGGCAACACGTGTTGTCTTTCATGCGCTGTGGTGCCCACAGGGTTGTCTAAACCCGTTAGTATGTCTCCTCGTCAGTGCTGATGTTTCCTGGTGGGACAGCTGAAAATGCATAAATGTCTCTTTAGGGGGGGAGTGGTCGGCGACCCCCCCTGGGCGTGGGTCTTGTCCTGCGTGCCCAGAGCCACCTAGTGACATGCCCACGGACATGGAAAAATGGCCTCCAGACAAATCCATGAAAGCTTGAGGATTCATACGGTGCTTGGGGCTTGTCTTGTCTGAGGTAATGCGCCATAAAAGTGATGACAATGAGCCGGGGTGCGTCGCGTGTCAGGTCCGACGTACTGACAATCACGTGGAGACAACGCCACCCGAGTGGGACGATTTGAAGGGGCATCGGGGCTTGCCTTGGAGGATGCGGTGTGCCTTGCAAGGAAGGACGACGTGGTGGGGTTTGTCATATGTTGTTGGGTACGGTATGTAATGACAATGACCGCCTCAAGATAATTCCTTTCATGCGTGAGGACCCGCTCTGGACATGGGGCGTGTCTTCTCTGCGGTGATGGACGAGACGCGGGACGGATGCCATGACGTGTCGGCGGCCTTCATGTGCCTAAGGGGTCACGTCGGTGGCCCTTCCTATGGTTTCATAGCTCTTTTAGGGCAACCCGTGTTGTCTTTCATGCACTGCGGTGCCCTTAGGGTGGTCTAAACCCATCAGTATGTCTCCTCGTCACTGTTGATGTTTCCTGGTGGAATAGCTGGAAATGCATAAATGTCTCTTTAGGGGGGGGAGTGGTCGGCGACCCCCCCTGGGCGTGGGTCTTGTCCTGCGTGCCTAGAGCCACCCGATGACGTGCCCAGTGACATGGAAAATGGCATGGACGCAATGCCATGAATTCTCGATGATTCGTCCCGTGCTTGGGGCTTGTCTTTCCCGAGGTAGTGCGCCCTAAAAACGATGACAACGAGATGGGGTTTGTCGCATGTGTGATCTTGCGGGCTGACAGTCGTTTCCAGACAATGGCATCCGAGTGAGACGATTTGAAGGGGCCTCGAGTCCCGTCTTGGTGCATGCGGCGTGCCTTGAAGGGAAGGACGTTGAGGTGGGGTCATACCTCAAACATTGCAGATGTGGTTGGTGATGCAACCTTGTTGATCCTTCCATTAGTCATATGCTTGTCTCAAAGATCAGGTTGTGCATGTACAATGGACAAACTAATCGAACGGAATTGAATGTTCGGGACGACGGTTTGGGCTTGTGTTGGGGTCTGAGTGGTGAGCTCAGTCATACCTCAAACAATGCAGATGTTGTTGGTGATTCTACATGTCTGATCCTTCCACTAGTCATATGCTTGTCTCAAAGATCAGGTCCTGCATGATCAGTTGTGTGGGTTGATGGTTGCGCTTATGCGATTGTGTGGGAGTGGTGGATGGTTGTCAAGATACCGCGGTCTCCCTTTTTTGGGAAGGGAACGTTGGTCTCGTTGGCTCTAGGGGGTTGGGTATATCAATCCTTCCCTTGTGTCATGCATAGCGGGCTTTCCCTGCCTTCATGTGCTGCATTGTGATGCCTCTCGGGTTGCATCCCTCGAGGCGTCACGATCAGCTGTGTGGGTTGATGGTTGTGCTTACGCGATTGTGTGGGAGTGGTGGATGGTTGTCAAGATACTGCGGTCTCCCTTTTTTGGGAAGGGAACGTTGGTCTCGTTGGCACCCTCATCCGTAAGTGGGGGTTTAATTTCTCCTCGCTTTCATTTGGTCCTTGTGCATGTTTCCATGTGAATGATGGAACACGGTTTGGCTTGGTTGGATATCCGTTGAGAACACTAGTCATATGCTTGTCTCAAAGTTCAGTCTGTGCATGTACAGGGACAAACTAATCGAAGATGGTGATACTGTGAAGGGTCTCAGTAAATCAGGGACAAGTCTGACGTTCTCCTCGGTTTTACATCAAGCGAAGAATGTGTATCTATTGTTTCTGCAAGATACACGAGCGTCATGCAGAGGTGATGACTCATTAAGGTGAATCCTGTCGATTTGGGAAGATGATTTGGGCTTGTGTTGGGGTTTGAGTGGTCTGCTCAGTCATACCTCAAACATTGCAGATGTGGTTGGTGATGCTACCTGGCTGATCCTACCATTAGTCATATGCTTGTCTCAAAGATCAGGTTGTGCATTTACAAAGGATAAACTAATCGAACGGAATTGAATGTTCGGGATGATGGTTTGGGCTTGTGTTGGGGTCTGAGTGGTCTGCTCAGTTATACCACAAACAATGCAGATGTTGTTGGTAATGCTACATGGTTGATCCTTCCACTAGTCATATGCTTGTCTCAAAGATCAGTTAGTGCATGTACAGGGACAAACTAATCGAAAGATGGTGATACTGTGAAGGGTCTCATTAAATCAGTGACACGGCTGACTTTCTCCTCGGTTATACATCAAGCGAAGAATCCCCAGGTGGGTGAGCTCCACCTAGAAGATCCTCACTTGTCCCATCGGAGTTCTCCCTGTTGGTAGTGGAATTTTGTTAGTGCTGATATACGGGCCCTGTTTATATGCTTGGGTTGAATTCTCTCGCACAATTGCGGTTTTGAGCATCATGCAGAGGTGAAGACTCATTAATTGGGTTCCTGTCGATTTGGGAAGACGGTTTGGGATTGTGTTGGGGTCTGAGTGGTCTGCTCAGTCATACCTCAAACATTGCAGATGTTGTTGGTGGTGCAACCTGTCTGATCCTTCCATTAGTCATATGCTTGTCTCAAAAATCAGGTTGTGCATGTACAAAGGACAAACTAATCGAACGGAATTGAATGTTCGAGACGACGGTTTGGGCTTGTGTTGGGGTCTGAGTGGTGAGCTCAGTCATACCTCAAACAATGCAGATGTTGTTGGTGATGCTACATGGCTGATCCTTCCACTAGTCATATGCTTGTCTCAAAGGTCAGGTCCTGCATGATCAGTTGTGTGGGTTGATGGTTGCGCTTATGCGATTGTGTGGGAGTGGTGGATGGTTGTCAAGATACTGCGGTCTCCCTTTTTTGGGAAGGGAACGTTGGTCTCGTTGGCTCTAGGGGGTTGGGTATATCAATCCTTCCCTTGTGTCATGCATAGCGGGCTTTCCCTGCCTTCATGTGCTGCATTGTGATGTCTCTCGGGTTGCTTCCCTCGAGGCGTCACAGTCAGTTGTGTGGGTTGATGGTTGTGCTTACGCGATTGTGTGGGAGTGGTGGATGGTTGTCAAGATACTGCGGTCTCCCTTTTTTGGGAAGGGAACGTTGGTCTCCTTGGCTCTAGGGGGTTGGGTATATAAATCCTTCCCTTGTGTCATGCATAGCGGGCTTTCCCTGCCTTCATGTGCTGCATTGTGATGCCTCTGGGGTTGCTTCCCTTGAGGCGTCACGGTCAGTTGTGTGGGTTGATGGTTGTGCTTACGCGATTGTGTGGGAGTGGTGGATGGTTGTCAAGATACTGCGGTCTCCCTTTTTTGGGAAGGGAACGTTGGTCTCCTTGGCTCTAGGGGGTTGGGTATATAAATCCTTCCCTTGTGTCATGCATAGCGGGCTTTCCCTGCCTTCATGTGCTGCATTGTGATGTCTCTCGGGTTGCTTCCCTCGAGGCGTCACAGTCAGTTGTGTGGGTTGATGGTTGTGCTTACGCGATTGTGTGGGAGTGGTGGATGGTTGTCAAGATACTGCGGTCTCCCTTTTTTGGGAAGGGAACGTTGGTCTCCTTGGCTCTAGGGGGTTGGGTATATAAATCCTTCCCTTGTGTCATGCATAGCGGGCTTTCCCTGCCTTCATGTGCTGCATTGTGATGCCTCTCGGGTTGCTTCCCTTGAGGCGTCACGGTCAGTTGTGTGGGTTGATGGTTGTGCTTACGCGATTGTGTGGGAGTGGTGGATGGTTGTCAAGATACTGCGGTCTCCCTTTTTTGGGAAGGGAACGTTGGTCTCGTTGGCACCCTCATCCGTAAGTGGGGGATTAATTTCTCCTCGCTTTCATTTGGTCCTTGTGCATGTTTCCATGTGAATGATGGAACACGGTTTGGCTTGGTTGGATATCCGTTGAGAACACTAGTCAAATGCTTGTCTCAAAGATCAGTCTGTGCATGTACAGGGACAAACTAACCGAAAGATGGTGATATTGTGAAGGGTCTCATTAAATCAGTGACAAGTTTGACGTTCTCCTCGGTTATACATCAAGCGAAGAATGTGTATCTATTGTTTCGACAAGATACACGAGCGTCGTCACGCAGAGGTGATGACTCATTAAGGGGAATCCTGTCGATTTGGGAAGATGGTTTGGGCTTGTGTTGGGGTCTGAGTGGTTTGCTCAGTCATACCTCAAACATTGCAGATGTGGTTGGTGATGCTACCTGGCTGATCCTTCCATTAGTCATATGCTTGTCCCAAAGATCAGGTGGTGCATGTACAAAGGAAAAACTAATCGAATGGAATTGAATGTTCGGGACGACGGTTTGGGCTTGTGTTGGGGTCTGAGTGGTTAGCTCAGTCATACCTCAAACAATGCAGATGTTGTTGGTGATGCTACATGGCTGATCCTTCAACTAGTCATATGCTTGACTCAAAGATCAGGTCCCGCATGTACAAAGACAAACTAATCGAAAGATGGTGATACTGTGATGGGTCTCATTAAATTAGTGCCAGGGCTGACTTTCTCCTCAGTTATACATCAAGAGAAGAATCCCCAGGTGGGTGAGCTCCACCTAGAAGACCCTCACTTGTCCCTTCGGAGTTCTCCCTGTTGGTAGTGGAATTTTGTCAGTTATGATATACGGGCCCTGTTTATATGCTTGGGTTGAATTCTCTCGCACAATTGCGGTATTGAGCATCATGCAGAGGTGATGACTCATTAATTGGGTTCCTGTCGATTTGGAAAGACGGTTTGGGCTTGTGTTGGGGTCTGAGTGGTCTGCTCAGTCATACCTCAAACATTGCAGATGTGGTTGGTGATGCAACCTGGCTGATCCTTCCATTAGTCATATGCTTGTCCCAAAGATCAGGTTGTGCATGTACAAAGGACAAACTAATGGAACGAAATTGAATGTTCGGGATGATGGTTTGGGCTTGTGTTGGGGTCTGAGTGGTGAGCTCAGTCATACCTCAAACAATGCAGATGATGTTGGTGATGCTACATGGCTGATCCTTCTACTAGTCATATGCTTGTCTCAAAGATCAGGTTGTGCATGATCAGTTGTGTGGGTTGATGGTTGCCCTTATGCGATTGTGTGGAAGTGGTGGATGGTTGTCAAGATACTGCGGTCTCCCTTTTTTGGGAATGGAACGTTGGTCTCGTTGGCGCTAGGGGGTTGGGTATATCAATCCTTCCCTTGTGTCATGCATAGCGGGCTTTCCCTGCCTTCATGTGCTGCATTGTGATGCCTCTCGGGTTGCTTCCCTCGAGGCGTGACGGTCAGTTGTGTGGGTTGATGGTTGTGCTTACGCGATTGTGTGGGAGTGGTGGATGGTTGTCAAGATACTGCGGTCTCCCTTTTTTGGGAAGGGAACGTTGGTCTCGTTGGCACCCTCATCCGTAAGTGGGGGTTTAATTTCTCCTCGCTTTCATTTGGTCCTTGTACATGTTTCCATGTGAATGATGGAACACGGTTTGGCTTGGTTGGATATCCGATGAGAACACTAGTCATATGCTTGTCTCAAAGATCAGTCTGTGCATGTACAGGGACAAACTAACCGAAAGATGGTGATACTGTGAAGGGTCTCATTAAATCAGTGACAAGTTTGACGTTCTCCTCGGTTATACATCAAGCGAAGAATGTGTATCTATTGTTTTTGCAAGATACACGAGCGTCATGCAGAGGTGATGACTAATTAAGGGGAAACATGTCGATTTGGGAAGATGGTTTGGGCTTGTGTTGGGGTCTGAGTGGTTTGCTCAGTCATACCTCAAACATTGCAGATGTGGTTGGTGATGCTACCTGGCTGATCCTTCCATTAGTCATATGCTTGTATCAAAGATCAGGTTGTGCATGTACAAAGGACAAACTAATCGAATGGAATTGAATGCTCGGGACGACGGTTTAGGCTTGTGTTGGGGTCTGAGTGGTCTGCTCAGTCATACCTCAAACATTGCAGATGTGGTTAGTGACGCTACATGGGTGATCCTTCCACTAGTCATATGCGTGTCTCAAAGATCAGGTCCTGCATGTACAAGGACAAACTAATCGAAAGATGGTGATACTGTGAAGGGTCTCATTAAATCAGTGACACGGCTGACTTTCTCCTCGGTTATACATCAAGCGAAGAATCCCCAGGTGGGTGAGCTCCACCTAGAAGAACCTCACTTGTCCCTTTGGAGTTCTCCCTGTTGGTAGTGGAATTTTGTTGGTGCTGATGTAAGGGCCCCGTCTATATGCTTGGGTTGAATTCTCTCGCACAATTTTGGTTTCGGGTTCCAAGGGCTTGCTAAAAAGACGATGCGATACTAGACAGATATAACTTGGATGGGATGATGATAGATGAGCATGGTTGGTGTCCTGGTTCTTGGTTAAAAGTTTTGCAACGGTGGTTGAGTTCTTTTGAATGGTGGGATGTGGGGGGTGCGGCGGGACATAGGGCCTCCGTTCCTGTCATGACTCCTTTTCCTCAACGTCCCTGGAGCATTGTGGGTTCGTCTGCTTAAAATCTGCCTCATGGCGGTTGAGTTCCTTCGGAAGGTGGGATGTGGGAGGCATGGCGGTGGGACGCTGTAATTCCTTTTCCTCACCGGTGGGATGTGGGGGGCATTGGAAAGAATGGGTTTTTGCCCAGTCTCATGCCGTGCCCGCCTTTTTCCTCACCTTTCATGGAGCGTTGCGGTTCGGGCTTGCTTAAAAGGCCACCTGTTGGTGGCGGAGTTCCTTGGATGGTGGGATGTGGGAGGCATGGTGGGTTGGTGTTCCTTTGTCGTCCCTCGACGCTCCTGCCCTTCCCTCGCCTTCTCTAGAGCAGTGCGGCTCTGCTTGCTTAAAAGCTGCCTCAGGGCGGTTGAGTTGCTGCGGATGGTGGGATGTGGGGGGCGCGGCGGGATTGGGTTTTTGCCCCGTCCCCTGACGTGCCTGCCTTTTCCTCCCCGTCTGTGGAGCATTGCGGGCTGGGTGCTTAAATACCGCCTCACGGTTTGTGGGATCCTGTGGATGGTGGGATGTGGGCGGCGCGGCGGGACATTGGACCCCCGTACCTACCATGACTCCTTTTCCTCGACGTCTCTTGAGCGTTGCTGGTTCGTCTGCTTAAAAGCTGCCTCATGGCGGTTGAGTTCCTACGGAATGTGAGATGTGGGAGGCACGGCGGGATGGGGGTTTCCCTCCTCATCCCCTGACGTTCCTACCTTTTTCCTCACTGGTGGGATGTGGGGGGTATGGGTGGGATTGGGTTGTTTCCCCGTCCTGTCGTACCCACCTTTTTCCTCACCTTTCATGGAGCGTTGCGGGTCGGGCTTTGCTTAAAATCCACTGATTGTGGTTGAGTTCTTGCAGATGTTGGGATGTGGGAGGCATGGTGGGATTGGGTTCCTTTGTCGTCCCTTGCTGTACCGCCTTTTCCTCACCTTCTCTGGAGCGTTGTGGAATTTTGGTAGTGGTTCAAGCGCGAAACTGTCGGTATCACCAGGATGCGAGAGCGTGCTCCTAAATTTCTCATTCAGTGATATTCCATGCGAACCATAGCAAGCTGCCTTGGGCAATGATTGGTGGGAGTGCTTTGCTCAACGCATTGTCGGGGCCACGTGCGAGTTATTTGGGTCCTAAGAAACTCACACCAACAGGGTAACGATTTCCATGGTTCATTATTGGACAAGTTGGGGTGCCTTCCTCCTCAGTCATGCCTTGGGTGATGATGTTCATAAGGGTGGCTTGAGAATGTGTATCTACTGTTTCTGCAAGATACACGAGCGTCATGCAGAGGTGATGACTAATTAAGGGGAAACATGTCGATTTGGGAAGAGATGGTTCGGGCTTGTGTTGGGGTCTGAGTGGTCTGCTCAGTCATACCTCAAACATTGCAGATGTGGTTGGTGATGGTACCCGGTTGATCTTTCCATTAGTCATATGATTGTCTCAAAGATCAGGCTGTGCATGTACGAAGGACAAACTAATCGAATGGAATTGAATGCTCGGGACGACGGTTTGGGCTTGTGTTGGGGTCTGAGTGGTCTGCTCAGTCATACCTCAAACATTGCAGATGTGGTTGGTGATGCTACATGGTTGATCCTTCCACTAGTCATATGCCTGTCTCAAAGATCAGGTCCCGCATGTAAAGGACAAACTAATCGAAAGATGGTGATACTGTGACGGGTCTCATTAAATCAGTGCCAGGGCTGACTTTCTCCTCGGTTATACCTCAAGCGAAGAATCCCCAGGTGGGTGAGCTCCACCTTGAAGACCCTCACTTGTCCCTTTGGAGTTCTCCCTGTTGGTAGTGGAATTTTGTTGGTGCTGATGTACGGGCCCCGTCTATATGCTTGGGTTGAATTCTCTCGCACAATTTTGGTTTCGGGTTCCAAGGGCTTGCTAAAAAGACGATGCGATACTAGACAGATATAACTTGGATGGGATGATGATAGATGAGCATGGTTGGTGTCCTGGTTCTTGGTTAAAAGTTTCGCAACGGTGGTTGAGTTCTTTTGAATGGTGGGATGTGGGGGGTGCGGCGGGACATAGGGCCTCTGTTCCTGTCATGACTCCTTTTCCTCAACGTCCCTGGAGCGTTGTGGGTTCGTCTGCTTAAAATCTGCCTCACGGCGGTTGAGTTCCTTCGGAAGGTGGGATGTGGGAAGCATGGCGGTGGGACGCTGTAATTCCTTTTCCTCACCGGTGGGATGTGGGGGGCATTGGAAAGAATGGGTTTTTTCCCAGTCTCATGCCGTGCCCGCCTTTTTCCTCACCTTTCATGGAGCGTTGCGGTTCGGGCTTGCTTAAAAGGCCACCTGTTGGTGGCGGAGTTCCTTGGATGGTGGGATGTGGGAGGCATGGTGGGTTGGTGTTCCTTTGTCGTCCCTCGATGCTCCTGCCCTTCCCTCGCCTTCTCTAGAGCAGTGCGGCTTTGCTTGCTTAAAAGCTGCCTCAGGGTGGTTGAGTTGCTGCGGATGGTGGGATGTGGGGGGCGCGGCGGGATTGGGTTTTTGCCCCGTCCCCTGACGTGCCTGCCTTTTCCTCCCCGTCTGTGGAGCATTGCGGGCTGGGTGCTTAAATACCGCCTCACGGTTTGTGGGATCCTGTGGATGGTGGGATGTGGGCGGCGCGGCGGGACATAGGACCCCCGTACCTACCATGACTCCTTTTCCTCGACGTCTCTTGAGCGTTGCTGGTTCGTCTGCTTAAAAGCTGCCTCATGGCGGTTGAGTTCCTACGGAATGTGAGATGTGGGAGGCACGGCGGGATGGGGGTTTCCCTCCTCATCCCCTGACGTTCCTACCTTTTCCCTCACTGGTGGGATGTGGGGGGTATGGGCGGGATTGGGTTGTTTCCCCGTCCTGTCGTACCCACCTTTTTCCTCACCTTTCATGGAGCGTTGCGGGTCGGGCTTTGCTTAAAATCCACTGAGTGTGGTTGAGTTCTTGCAGATGTTGGGATGTGGGAGGCATGTTGGGATTGGGTTCCTTTGTCGTCCCTTGCTGTACCGCCTTTTCCTCACCTTCTCTGGAGCGTTGTGGAATTTTGGTAGTGGTTCAAGCGCGAAACTGTCGGTATCACCAGGATGCGAGAGCGTGCTCCTAAATTTCTCATTCAGCGATATTTCATGCGAACCATAGCAAGCTGCCTTGGGCAATGATTGGTGGGAGTGCTTTGCTCAACGCATTGTCGGGGCCACGTGCGAGTTATTTGGGTCCTAAGAAACTCTCACCAACAGGGTGACGATTTCCATGGTTCATTATTGGACAAGTTGGGGTGCCTTCCTCCTCAGCCATGCCTTGGGTGATGATGTTCATAAGGGTGGCTTGAGAATGTGTATCTACTGTTTCTGCAAGATACACGAGCGTCATGCGGAGGTGATGACTCATTAAGGGGAATCCTGTCGATTTGGGAAGATGGTTGGGGCTTGTGTTGGGGTCTGAGTGGTCTGCTCAGTCATACCTCAAACATTGCAGATGTGGTTGGTGATGCTACCTGGCTGATCCTTCCATTAGTCATATGCTTGTCTCAAAGATCAGGTTGTGCATGTACAAAGGACAAACTAATCGAACAGAATTGAATGTTCGGGACGACGGTTTGGGCTTGTGTTGGGGTCTGAGTGGTCAGCTCAGTCATACCCCAAACAATGCAGATGTTGTTGGTGATGCTACATGGCTGATCCTTCCACTAGTCATATGCCTGTCTCAAAGATCAGGTC
>CAUJRU010002095.1:0-57500 GCA_963277665.1 Viscum album
TTTATAGAAATGAATACTAATGTACACTAATTTGGGTATAATTAATACTAATTTATAGTAATTTATAAAAATTTATACCAATTTACTTAATTTTTATGAATATTTAATAATATTTATTAATTTTTAAATTAATATCAATTTATAATAATATATATTAATTCCTACTAATTTAGAATAATTTATAATAATTTATAATAATTTATATTAATTTTTAATTAATTTATATCAATTTATACTGATTTTAATTAATTCATACTAGTTCATAACATTTTTTCATTAATGGACCATAATTTTATAAAAATTTAAAAAAATTTATAATAAATTATAACAATTTGTATGAAAATATACTAATTAATACTAAATGTAATGAAGATTAAATAAATTAAAATAAATAAAAAACTATATAAATCTAAAAACAATTAAATAGTAAAAATTAATGATAATTAAAAATAATGATTAAAAAAATAGCTCAAATTTGGCACTTTGTCAAAACTTTTATAAATCTATGTTTGAATCTATTGATAAGAAAGTCAGATCTAAAACCAGAAGATCTATGGGGTGATTTTGAGGAGGGGGAAAGGGGGATACACATATTTATAGTTTTTTTATTTCAATGGACTTTTTGTGATGGAAATTCCATCACAAAAGTCCACTGTTTGGACTATTTGTGATTGAATAATTACTTGCAACAGACTAGTAATATGTTACAAAAGGCTGCCACAAAAAAATAATATTTCTCACTCAATGAAAAAGTATTTTTGATAGATTAATTCATCCCAAATAAATCTACCAATATATTATTTGTGATGGATCAATCACAAATAATACCTTTTGTGATGGATCCTGTGGTAAATACAATGTAGTATGAGTATTTATGAGGGATTCATCATAAAAAGTATTTATGATGGATCCATAAAAAATATTTCTTATCAGGATGGCAATTTGTGATAGATCTGTCACAAATACTCATTATCAGAATGAGTTATTTGCAATAGATTCACATGTCTATCACATTTAATGAGACAAAAATAAATTGTTCACAATAGAATTTTTATTTTGTCTCTAATAGCTCATTCCCACCACCGCACACACAAGCGCTTCAAAACATTTTGTGATGTATGATTTCATCCATTGAAAAAAGTATTTACAGAAAAACTATTTATGATGGACCAACTGGTGCATCACAAATAAATCAATTATGTAGACTTATTTTGATGAAATACAATACCATTTTAAAAAATCAATTTTTCTATAGTGTGAGAAAAGACTCATAAAATCTATCTTCATGGTAGGTGGTACCGAACCATATGTAATTCCTTAGGACTTACATTGTATTTGTCTTCAATTATTTTATTTAAATTAATAAATTTAATTACTCTTAGTTCTTAAAGATATAAATACAGGGTTTTTAATTAAATTATTTAATTAGATATTACAGTACCTTTATAATGAAAATATTTTAAATACATAGAAAAAATTCCCAAGATACCAATTTAATATTTAATTTTGTATTTAAATGGTTTGTGAATGATTGATTAATTTTAACAAGTGAAATAAGTATTGTTTGGTACTTGTCGATATTTCTATAACCATTAACTTGTTTAGTATTTATATGCATGTTGGTTTCTAAAATTCATTCCCTCCATATCCTTATTTTTAATCATTAAAATTAGAGTAGAGAAAATGATTCATAGTTTAATTAAATAATTGGTTATTTATTCTTTTTCTTAAATGAGACCAATGATGTGACTATTTAGTACTTTGATTCTAAAGGGATTTTTTGTGGGTTGATGTCACAACCTCCTTCCCCCAAATGTTCCTCACCTGGGAAAACAATGAATAAATGTAGATAATGACCCCCAAAGTCCACATCCAATAGGTTATAGGTTGGAAAATATCACAGAGGGTATATAATTCACAGACATGGGAAGCATTGCACTAAATAAAGGTTTTAGGAAAAAAGATAAGATGATAAGACACTAACCAAAACCATGGATTAATAAAGAATAATTCCCAATACATAATTTATTATAATACAAAACCGGAAACAAATGAAGGTTCCAAAAAGAAAATCATCACCAATGACTATGAAACTCCAGCAACTCCAAAACAACTCATGAAGCTAGTAATGCCCCATTCAATCACCAACCATCTCTCACAAACATGAAAAATAGTTTGTGTGTATATATATAGGGTGATAAAAACACGTATATTAAGTAGGATCCTCCCCAAAACCCCTCATGAAAAATTTTAATGAAGCAAACTAAAACCTGGTGAATAAACAAATGAAACAAGCTTAACACCAAAACTAGTAAAGTTACTCTCCCCATCCTCACCATGGATTAATAACCAATTAATGCATATAAAAAATATATTCTATTTAAAAATCACACATATATATATATATACATATATATACATATATAAAGGTAACCTAGTTCCATTTCCCCCACTTGTTTTTCTCTCTCACACCTCATCAGATCAGGTCCTGTGCTTAACCCTTCCACAATTCATCATATACCATGTGAAATCATATCATGTCCATTATGTATCTTATTCTACCTCACACATCATTATCATCATCCCTATAAGTAATAAAGAATATTCCTAAAAGCCACTATGGACCATGTAAATGCATTATACATCACATCATCATAGCCAAAGAACGTACATCTATGGGATGTTTTACCCACCATGACCGAATACAATCATGTTCTATACCTCAAGTTGTTATAGCCTACACCCAAATATATGGTAAAATAATGATCCATCACAAATTGAATAAAAAAACACTATACTGTATGATATTATAGTCTGGTATATGACTATTCCTAAACTAAATCAATAGGAGAGTGAGGGAGAGGGGGAAGTCATTTATCCATTCCCTTTCCATCGTGAATGTTGAGGAAAACACCACCAAACATTTTTTATGTTGTTTTCACTACCGACACAGGTGGTGATGCATATGAAATCAGAAAAATATAGAATATATCACACACAACCAGACTAAGAGTCTCTACCTATTCCTAGAATCATCTACAGTTGTTGTCACATATGATACTTGACCACCACCACTATGGACTAGATATCAACAAGAATACAAGAATCAAAGTTACATATTAATTAGTTAATCAACCATTATTTAATATTATTCTATTTTCAAATCCAAGAATAATTATTTAATCTTCAGAACTATGTTTCATTAGAACCATAATTTCTATTTCTTATATTATTATTTAAGATGATATCATTTGATATTACAATAAACCATCTCCAGACATTTATTAATTCAATTATCATTTCACAAATTACCAGGGTACTCTTTGAATGGTTTCGTTAGAGTCTAATAAAAATTATTTGAAAATACAAAATAAATTTGAAACCCTTTTTATAGGATCTCCAATGAATGATATATGAAACTAATATATGAAACTGAAATGAAGAAATACTATAAATCTACCATACCTTATACAAAAGATCCATTGTATCAAATATTGATCTCATTCCACTGCTACATAATGGTGTTTATTCAGCACTAGGGTTTTAACAGTTTTATATAAAAGCACTATTAAAAACCCCCTTTATCAGTGCTAGATAAAGAACTGTTTAAAGGGGCCATTAATAGAACTATTTTACCATTGTTAGAGGGGGCCTTTAGTAGTGCAAAAAAAGCATTGATAAAGACCACCCTTTATCAGCACTTGTAAAAAATCACAGATTAAGGCCCCCCTTTATCTGTGCTAGTAAAAAACCATTGATAAAAAGGTATATTTATCAGTTCTTTTAAAAAAATTCTGATAAAAGGGGGTCCTTTAACAATGCTTTTAAAAAATCACTAATTGGGGGGGGGTCTTTATCCGCACTTTTTTAGAAGCTCTAATAAACAACCCCCTTTATCAGTGGGTTTTTACTTGCACTGATAAAGGATATATTTAAATATATATATATATTTACTTTAAAGTAATATATTAATATATAAATATATTTATATTGATATAAATATACTATAAATTTTTCAAATATGTTTTAGATAAGTCTAGATAGGCATTTAGACATAATATATTAGATATTTAGTGAAAATTTCTTATAAAATAATTTAATTTTTTTTAATTAATAAATATTAATTATTATTGAGTACTAATAATTTAAGGACAATTTAAGATAAGAGAAATCAAGAAATCAATAACAGATCTAAAATAAGTTGAAAATGTAACTTGATCTTTAAACGACCATAAATTTTGATCTATATGTTCATTTGGGCTCTATCAAAAATCAAATCAAATCTTGTAATGATATATACGATGTAGAGGCCTTGACTAAGCTCTATGAGAATTTTCTTATTTTTTGACCCCCAAAAAGTCCTAGGAGGCCTCAAAAACCTAGTTTTTATTTGGGGTACCCAAAATTTTTAACATTTGATGGATTTTCAATCTATTTTAAGGGGTTATTTTCCCCTTTTTCTTTGAGTACTGAATTTATTCCTCGGTATTTCATTGATATTGATATTATGGATTTTAAATTTTATCATTTTTCATAATATACTATTATTTATAATCAAATATATAAAAATAAATACATATTTCATATAAATTCACTCATAAAAATTTAATTTTATAAATAAATAATTAAATATATTTACATATAAAATATGTTTATCAATATATAAACCTTATCTAAATAAAGAAAAATATCCATTTTATTTAAAATAAAAATATATGAATATTTATATTACCTATAAAATTAATATATATATATATATATATAATGTTTATACACACACAGAGACACACACACACACAGGTGTGTGTGTGTGTGTGAGTATTGAAATACAAATATATATTTATCTATATACTATAATATATGTATATAATTATTAATATATAATATTTTTAAATAAATAGAAACATGTATAATAATATTTATATATGTACATAAAAATATATAAATGATATATATATATGTTTGTATGAATTTATAAACACACACATACAAAAAATATATTTTATATGTGTTTTTATATATATATAAACATATATATAAATATATGGATAAAAATGTAATGTAATATATATAAATATATAGATATATCATAAAATGTAAAAAACAATATAGGGGAGTGTAAAAGGTGCTGGTGTATAAGATGGAGGTCTTAAGTTCCAAACTCACTAGAGGTAGGGGTACCATGGGAGGGTGGGATTATCTAAAGTTCTGATAAAGGGGTGGGGGAAGCGCTGATAAAGTGGGGGGGGGGGGGGAGTGCTGATAAAGGGTGTGGCGTGAACCAAAAAAATTACCCCTTTATCAGTGGTTCCTTTATGAGTGATTTTTAGCACTGTTAAGGGCCCCTTTAACAGAGATAAAAAATGTAGTGATAAATGGGAACTTTAATAGTGCTAAGAAAATTGTAGATAAATCCCCCCCTTAATAGTGCTAAAAAAGCGCTAATAACGGGCCCCTTTATTAGAACTTTTTTTAGCACTGTTAAAGGGGGCCATTATCCGTGATTTTTAAGAGCGGTGTTAAAGATAACCCTTTAATATCTTTTACATTATCAAAACTTCTATAGGGTCGATAAATCCATTCTTCTAGCACTGTTAAAGGCCCGATTTGTAGTAGTGTTTTTTTGATGAGTTTGTGAGAGATCAAAGAATGGAAAACAAAATATTTTGACCTCCATAGTGGATTCATGGATTGTGACTATATAGATCAATGTATGAGCGAGATCCACCAACCTCTATGATGTGTCAGTGTGTCGCATTGAATAGGTGAACGTTGACATAGAGATTTAAGTTAGAAAGTATCAGCCAAGAAAGTGGAAGAACACCCACATAATGCCATCACATGTCAATCACTCCAATATGAAATTAAGGATGCTCTTTAATTATTATCTCATTTATTCATGTGTTAAAGCACATGAATAAATTTCATGGTCAGTTCATGAATATATAAATGAATCGTATTAATTTACTCCCTTACCATTTAATCTTATGAAACAATTTTTTAAATTATAGGCCAGGTGGAGACTATTTCAGGTGTCCAACACATAAGGAATAATACACCCAATGCATGAACATCATAATTTTCATGCAATATGATATAAACCCTATAAATATATCATAAATAAATATAGAATTAGGAAATGTCTCCTGAAATCTAACACTTTCAGTAAAGACTAAAAAACATTGTTCCATTTCAACTTATGCTCTATCGTATACAATAACCTATGAAAACATATCCAAAACTCCATTTGGATATATTCTAAAACACTTTTGGAAAGATATAATTAACTTAACCTTTAATAACACCATATGTAATTCTTTGTGAATAATCATCTAAAATACTTATGGATTAACTATAAAACTATTTTATATTAGCTCTATAATTTAAACTCAATCCTCATTTAGTCAACCACCAAGTACAACCCTGTAGGACTTTATAGCATTGACAATAAATATTAATGCCCAGATCTATATATGTAAGCAAAGAGAAACCTCTGGAAAAGTGTCAATGCTAATAAACCTATAAATTTATATAACGTGATCTAGATCAAACACACATATATCTATAACTATTTCCACTAGTATGAATCATATGAAAATATTAATTCTCTTATTTTCTCTTTGTCCAAGACATTGAGTCCCCTTGGGACACAGATCATGTCAATCCCATATAGCTAAATCATCAGTTCGTGATTATCATTTGATCGATAAATACTTCACATTTAATTATTCCTTATGGATAAGAACATAAAATTTCCCTTATCTATATAGATATACAATATCTAAGTACAGTCACACACTCCCACAATATTTCTCAATCTAGGGCCCATATTTCAAACTCATCATATGAGAGGAAAAATTGCATCTTGGTTAAGCTCCAACCGACGACATAATCAACAACATACCCAACCACCCATTTATTAGTTACTTCAGTATATCGACTTGTGTATGTAGGGTATCAATGTATGATGTTACTCATGATATTTACCTCTCTAAAATTAGGTATTTGGGACTCAAATATGATATATGAGCCCCTAGTATACTAATAATATTTGTAAAACACGCCATGTGGTAGACTTAGTAGGTCATCCAACACACATAGAGAATCATATTATTTATCTTATTCCCCATGAGAATATTTTTCATCTCTATACAAGAATACTACTCAAATTAACCTTAAAATTTCATAATAACCTATAATACCCTGTGATGAACATGAGTTATGTATAAACTAAAAGTCATACCTTAAGAGGTAAATTATCATTTCACATTACAAAATACATATCTATATATATATTTATGAATCCAATGTGAAAGAATGGTAAAATAGAGGTTCCCTTTTAATTTTATACATTTCAATATTCTTCAATTCTTAAATAATTGTTAAAAATATAACATAATACCCATTTTATCATATCATATGTAATAAACTGCAAGATCAGCCTGATGTTTTCTACAATTTCTAGATTTTGCTAACATATTACATCATATGTAATTCTTGTCACATATCTATGTGACTGTATAATAAAAAACCTACAAAATATTTAGTGAGAAACATATATAAATAAATTTAGTTTGAATAATGGTGAAATTTAGGAATCATATTCCTATCTGTTCAACGTGTTGAACATATTCAAACTTTTTAATTTCACAACATCAAATTCCATGATGTCATCTTTTTTTTTTCTACTTAGAACCATTTTTTATTTCATTATAATCATCCTTAGATCCCTATTTCATTAAAATTTTCTTTGAAAAATTATAACTACTTAAATTATTGTTTATCAGTCCTCTTAAAAACTTCACGGATAAAGGTTCAGTCACTTTAATAAGGCAACTAAATTTAAATATTTACATTTCTCTTGACCACCAAACCCAAAAAACTTTTAAGAAATTAAATGTAATTAACTTTTCATTTTGACTCGTAAAATCCTTCAACAAATAGTGTCTTTCATTTTTTATGATAACGAAATGTAACTCTTTACATTTTTTCTTCATCTTCATGTATCCTAAATTCTTTTAGTATATTGACTGAAAAAACACATCAATATTATAAAAGTATAATCATGATATCCAATTTATAAATGGAAACCTAATATAAAACATTACATTTTTTTACCTTCACATATCCTAAATATTTTAGGATATTAACTGGAAAACACTTAAACTTAAGATTGGTGTTATCCTTTATTTGTTAATTTTGAACTTCTCTAATTTCTAACATAATCCCACTAGCCTTTTGGACTTTATATTATTTTTATAATATCATGTTAAGATACACAAACCATTTTTTGTTAGGAAATAACATTTATTTCCATTTTTATGAATATTTAAAAAATGAACTATTTTTGCATATCATATATGATATTCTATGTGTCAGGAACATTTTCCTTTGAAGAGAAGAATTTATTAAAATATACCACTTATGGGTGGCAGGAACACATTCCCACATATTTAAAAAAAAAATTAGAAAACATTTTATCCTAGATAAAAAATTTTTATCCATATATCCTTCTCAAAATATGTGATATAAATTGAAGAATCATAAACCATGTGTGTACATTTAATCACAACAACTATTTTTTATCAAACATCTTCTCTAATCACATAAGATAAATAAGATTAAAATAAATTTTTTTTACATAGATTCATTTGATCTTTGACACTATCATTTACATTCATTTATAGAAACTTATTTCTTTATGTGTATAAACTACAAGCTCAAACAATTATTCCTTTGATTTTGAACTAATATATATTTACAACACTTGTAAAATATATATTTGGTTCCATATACCTTTTAAAATGGAAGAATGAATTTCTATAAAATCCATACCCGACATGGATATTCCATGGAGTTTCACAAACTCCAAAAGGTATTCTGGATAATCCCATCACATGGAATTATTATTCAACCTTCTTAAAAACCATAGGTTTCAAGGACCCTGATTGGATTCTAGAAGAAAAATTTCAAACTTTCCAACTATATTGTGCACTTACGGTTAAAATATTTACCTACTTGTACTCTGAATATTGCTCCGAAATCTAGACATCATATTCATAGTTTATCCATTCTCAACACTTTGATAATATCTAGCAAACTTTTCTTGAATTAAATAATATTTTTTAAACATTTCCACAGATGAAATAATGATAAATTCCCTAACTAAAAAAATCAAATTTTCATTTAATTCCTTTGAAAAATTTAATAATCACTCTATGCTTCAATAAGAATCTAGATTCACTTGTTGAAGAAATTCAATACTTGGTTGAATCATATAATTTTCCTTAAGAAATTTTCTTAAATAACCAATCTTTCTTAAGAACACTTCTTAAGCTGCCGGTATATCGAGTGGATTACATTAATCTTCTCCTTATCAAAGATAGATCTCAAATTTTAACTTGATGAATATGATATTATCTATAAGAAAATATTTTATTAGATGAGTATCATATATTATTAACCATTTAAGAAGGATTTTTATTAAATGGTATGCCATTGAAATGATGACCCCTTTAAAGTCCATTATACCCATTAGTGGTTAAAGATCTATATTTCACTAGGTAAATGACCCATATTTTTTGTGAAACTCACCAATTAGTTATTTAGGTAGGAAGTCATACCAATCATATCATATCATAATCTGGGGTAGTTGATCATAAAACGCTTTTCTAAATCATCATATAAATAAACCCACCTCTATTCCTATTGTATCCCAACCCTTGGGGTTTTCTAGCTCATGTAACCCAAAGGAAATGTCAGAAATGATATAATCACATGAAAATATAGGGGCACCCCCTTTAGTGTGAAACTACCCCAGGATGATCCAATATCACTTGTTACTTTCTTACCATACACAAGATAATCCAAGTGTACCCCACTATGGCATGAGACTACCCAATTGTATGATCATGGTCATGATAAGTGCTTCTTTGAAAGTAATCTCACATTGAGTATTTTAATGGGATTTTAATCTCACTATATTATTATATGTTATTCTCTTTTATGTATTCATTATTCTAGTAATTTAGTTTTAAATAATATTCCCTCCACCAAATCAATATGGTCAAACTATATTTATGTGTAATCCTTTACAGAACCCATAAGTTTTTGATACTCACCAAAAAATAGAATTCAAACATATTTATACATATCCAGATTCATAATAGGCATAAGGTGCATGAACACTTCATATAAATGGATATAATTATATGAATTTGAAAATCTTCACATGAGTAATCCTAGAGTGATAGATAGATAACCATATTCACTTTCCTAGGTAAGGCATAGACCTCTAGGTTATTAGGTACTCCCACCCTAGGTACCTATACCTGGGGATACATTACTTGAGATGGAATCCAATTTATCAAAAATCTGACACTTAATATGTATATACTATATTCAAAAATTGAATTCAAACTAATAAATTCAATTACATACCGAGGTCATTGTTGATGAAAAACTGAATTCATTATAGAGTCATTCCTAGAATGTAATGCTTGGATATATCCTAGAAGTGGTTTAACATTTTAAAATGAGTAATACACAACATTCACACTTCATAAAAAATTTACTAAACCTGAAAATTAAAGGAAATAACCTTTAAATATATGAAAAATTCCAATATTTAAAGATGATGTTACCATTTATGAACAATTCATAAATAAAATCTAATTATAATAATTTTATATTTTTATATTTTTATTATGGACGTACCATAAACTTAAATATAAACAATTTATATTCATTAAAACATGAACACTTTCATATTTATCATTATATGTAATTTCTATTTCAAATATATGATATTTTATATGCTATAAACAATTTACAATTCAATTTCTATTATATAAACATTTTACGCAATCTAATATTGCATATTTGATCATAATTTAAACCTAGATCATATCAATCATCACAACACTTTTTATGTGGCTTATAATTTTTTCAAACAAGGACCCATTCAATTTTGAACAATTTAAAATAATAAATTATGAACAATTAATAATTTAAATATAAATATTTTATATTTTTGTCTTATTTCAAAATTTATAAACCTTTATAAATTATTTATTAAGATTTATAAATAAACACATTTATTTCTATATTATAATAACTATCATAAATTTTTTTAAAAGGTATTTCAAATATTAACATTTAATAATTGAGGAAAATAAAAGTTTCATAAAAATTTATTTAATTAATTATAAACCATTTATAGTTATTTATTTTTTAATAAAACCTATATAAATTAAAAATTCCCAAAATACCTTTTATAATGATTTATAAACATTTTTTAAACTATTTAAATCATTATAAAAGTTAATTTTTTTAACAATATTAAAATAATTTTGATTACCCTTATGTTTAGGGGAATTCCTACATATAGATAAAGCCTTATACCTATATGAAATCCATATAAAATACATTTTGTAAAGGTAATTCACTACTTACATTTACTTGGATTAAAAATAATGCATTGTGTAAAGGTAATAAAAATATTACCTTTACACAACTCATTCTCCTTAAGGGTAAGACCCATATGTAAACATTTCATATAAAGGTAGGTCATGATATATTGTTATGTGGCCTTCTGGAACTACTAAAAAATGTTAGGAAACCATTTACCAATACATATCTTTCAGAAACCTTAGTTTTTAAGGGTATAACCTTTAAATATATGTTTCATGTAAGGGTAATTGCTCAATTACCTTTACGTAACAATTTTAAAAATGAAACTACCTTTATCCAGCCCTTTTTTTGCGTAATGGTAAGTTGTGATGACCCTTACATATACCAATATAAATAAGGGTATGAAGATATGAACATTATATATAAAAATAAATGTAAGGATAATCCCTTGGTTACCCTTACGCATCTCACCTATATAAGGGTTAGGTGTTGGTTACCTTTACATATCCTAGTTATGTAAGGGTAAACCCTTTTATGAAACTGAATTTCAAGAAAACAAAATTTTGCACTGTTTTTTTCCAGTTTTTTCTTTATTTCATGCATTGATTTAAAAAATATAAACATGGATCCCCTTGACCCCACTATGGGGTTTTTTTGGAGTCTAATTATGATTATTAGAATATGAAAACATGGTTTAAAACAATATTTATAGGATCTAGAAAGCATGATATATGAAAATTGCATACAAAACTGAAATGAAAAATACTATAAATTTGGAATACTTCACACCAAAGGGACATTGCATGAAATCCTAATCTCATTCATCTGATGAGTATTATAGAGAACACAAAGTGACAAATAAAATCTTCCCACCTCCATTGTTTTTCCAAGGTTTGTGCTTGAATCACTCAATGTTTGAGCTGGATCCACCAAACACCATGATGTTCAAGTGTATCTCAGTGGAAAATAGGATGATGACAGAAATAATCGAGTTAGGGAGTATTAGAAAAGAATATAGAAGCACACCCACATACTTCCATCACATGGAAGCAGATTAAATAGGAAATTAAAGATGCTCCTTAATTTTTGTCTCATTTATTCTTGCATTGAAACACGTGAATAAATACCATGAATGGTTCATGAATATAAATAGTTATCTTATGAATTTACTCACCATTTTATCTTATGTAATAGTTGTCTTAAATTATAGCCTATGTGGAGAATGGTTTATATGTCCAGCACATAAAGAATACTATACCCAATGCATGAAAATCATAATTTTAATGCAATACTATATAAAAACCTTAAATATATCATATATATATATATATGGATTTAGGGAATATCTCTTTTACTCTTGGAATCATCCTAAGATGAAACCTCATGGATACATTTTCCATGCAACAATTAAAAATGTACCGAGTAGTTAGAAACCCTAATAAAGATATTATTTCACACAAATATCAAAAAAACATAAAAAAGGAATATATGTCGATGATCAAGACCCTCTCTAAACTCATTAATACCACATTGTCTCAATTCCCACACTATCTTCCATAGTATAATGCATCTCTCCATCATTGACATTTACCATTACTATAGTCCCAGATCCCGAGACATTTCTCATCGAATGTTCCCAACCATATCTAGATTCATGATTAGTCATATCAATTGACAATAATACCTTAGTTATCCTAGAGAAAACATACATATTAAATGTATTTCTCATAAACAATTAAATTGGAACTAGGCCAAAGTATCAAGGCAGTCAATCCTCCCACATTGAGAAATGAGTTCATTTATCCCGAAATAATTTTATTTAAAAAATAACCATTTTTAATTCTCATCTTTAGTTAACCGATTTATTATACATAGGTTTTAAACATCAACCAACCTACATGAATTATATAATAATAGGTATATGTCAACATAAACATGCTTCAATCATTAAGTCCATGTTTAAACAATATCAAGATAGGCCAATGATTAAATTATATGCTTCTTCTATTAATCACTTAAAATTACCGAATTTATGTTGTTAAAAAATTTCTCAGTATATAAATCATGATACATAGAAAAAATAATTAAAAAAATGATAACACACTATCTTATAAACAATAGGAAATATCAAAAAATCATAAAAATACATACATTCACAATTCCCCAACCATTTATTTAATTCACATATCATGAGTTATCAATTACATGTGATAACTCTCTTATTTAAATTATATAGTTTCTATAACTATAAAATAATTATTTCTATAAAATAATAGAAAGTAAACAATATTTAAATATTTTATATTGTTATATCTATTTCTTAGATAATTTTCAAAATAATAATCATATTCAATATTCAAATAAAAATCAATTTCAGTCTCTCAAATTTATAAGTTGCAAGGAATATTAATATGCCTTCAATTTCTATATTTTTGAGATAATAATATATATATAATTTACACTAAATTTTTTTTATTTAAATTCTTGAGAATATAATAACATTTAATTATATATTATTTTTTGGATTTTTATATTTTCTTTCATCCTTTATGATTTTCCTGATTTATCAAAAAATAATTCTTTATGCAATTTGTAGATTATTAACTTTACCAAAGTTAATTGAATCCATTTAACCAGAGATACTAAATGATGATTAAATCATAAATTTCACAAAACAAAATATAAGAATAATATCTCAAACCTCATGATAATATTTCATGATTTCACTGCACTAAGAACAATGGAAGAAAGAAGGATGCACATAGGCTGGGAAAGGAACATGAAGAATCCAAACAATTAAAAATATGTTAAATGACTCAAAGGGGGAAGTTATTATATCATGCCAATTTGAGATAAATATAAAATATCAAATTAAGGGATGAAATTTTATTTTAGAATAAAAGATACAACTCTTTCAGGAATCTTTAAAATCCAGTATGACTTTTCTATTTAATTAATCATTAATTCAGTTCCATTTAATTCCCCATTTAATGGATCATTTAAATCTCCCATTATCAGTTAATTTAATGATATCAATAATATTAATTTCTTCATGTTTTTAATTCCATGATTTCATCCTTGATTTCCTATTTATTTCTTTATTTTCATTAAAAAGATAATTCTTTGTCATTTTGGAATTTTATAGAAAACCTAGAATTTTTCCTACTCAAGGACACAACCAACCATGAGGATCAACCATAGAAATTAACCATATGGACCAACTAAAAAAATAAAAAATGAAACTACGTGAACAAAATTAGTTACCACATGGATCAACTACACCGTATGGATCAACTACACAACCAAGGGATCGATCGCACAGAGAAAAGGAAGGATTGAAAAAGTGAAGAAAATGATTGATCACTCAACCTTGAATAAACCATATGAACAAAAAAATACTATATGAAGTAAGGATCAAACATATGACAAAACTTACTACCACACAATCATTCAAGTGATAGCATGAACAAAAGGTTGACTATATGACCAAAATAATTGACCGTATGAATAGACATGTAATTCTAAAAGTAAAAAGATTTGGGCACCCTATTTGAAAAAAATACAATGGAAGGGTTTTAAAAATCCGATAACTTTCATTAAACACATCTTAAACAATTCTCATCATTGAAAATTTAAAACAAGCTCAGAAAGAATAGGAAGAGGTTTAAAAATCACTCTATGAGATACCTCTCAAGGATATTGGTAGAATAAGAACACAGTCCCACATAAAAGGAAAAAGGTGAATAGTCACACAATATTATCAACCAACCTAAAAAAGAACTCCCATGGTAGATATTTCTCAAATAAGGGAATGACCATAACCGATAATCTAATTGATCAAGGGGAATGATTTCATAAAGCAACATAAGATCAAACACATTGTCTCAATAGAAGGGAAAAAATAAGTATCTCTAAAAGGAAGATCAAACCTCAAATAACATGGTATATTGACCATGAAATGGAGAATCCTTATCACATGTGCTCTCTTATAAGACAATATGACACCACAAGACATGAACTAAAGGAATAACACACTTGTGAAACACCTTAACCTGGTGGTATTGAAAATCAACAGGACATTCCTCAAAGTTATAACCATCTTAAATATCCATCTCACCCCAATAGATTACATAATAATAATAATGAAGATATTAGTGAATCTATAATACATGGAAGAGGTCATGAATCCTACTCATTTGTGAGGATAGTGATTACCGATATTCAATAGCTGCAACACACACTAACACCTCAAAATGTCCAGTGAATTTGGGAGAAAAATCACTCCCATGACTGATCTTCTACTACCCATGATGAAGAGTTACCTTCCAGAACATATGATCTTTGAAATAAAACTTAAAAGGCCTCCTCCAATAATTAATATATTACTTAAGATGATTCTTTTCCTCCTTCATTCTCTAAAAGATCACCTGAACCTTCTCTATTATGCTATGAACCAATTCTAATTTGAGGACGGATGACTCTCCTACCCCGGTCCATTATAATGGATATCGACAAGGTTGTACATACGATGTTTAGAATAGTGCCATTAAAATGGTATAATGATAACTGATATTGTAATCAAACTTCACCAAGGGAAGGTTCCTCACCCACGAACCTCAAAAATCTAGAATGAAAGCACACATCATATCGTCTAAAGTTTGGTAGTCGACTCTATCTAACTATCCATATATGGATGAAAAGTGGTGTTAAGGTATAAATAGGAGAGAAAATTAAGCTAGATATCCATACAAACCTTGGAGGTAAAACAAGAATTATGATCAAATATGATCATATTTGGAACCCCATGAAGCCTCACAACTTCCTCTAGACACTTCCTTAAAAAAACCTCTACTAACATCGACTCCTTAATCTCTAAGAAGTGATCTGACTTCATCAAGTGATCTTTAATCACCCATATATCATCATAAACATCCATAAATATGTGTTATCTAGTGAATAAGTCCATCAAGATTTCCTCCCACTTTCATTGGGTAATATATGAAAACTAAAGAAAACCACATGGAACATGATGCCCAACTTTCACTATTTGACAAACCAAACATCAAAATTAAAACTCTGCAATTGAGCGCTTCATACCTGAACACTATAAATAGCTTCTCATAACATGATACATCTTTATTAAACCAAGATGTACCTCTAAGGGAGAAATTTGTAACTCATGGAGAACCACCACATGCATCATCAATGGAAATGAAAACCTACCCTATATCAACCCCTCATACTAACCATCCTTTAATAGAATCACCATAGAAAACTCAATCATGCCAAAAACCTACCTCATAATCTCCCATCTGGGACTCCTCTATTTTTTTCACCAAAGAAGACTACACTATCATCTAATAAGTCATCCCCTAACATATGATACTCTCATGCTATGGAATAACACTACCAACTCTTCCATCATTATCCAAGAGTATCCAAACTCATGCATAGAATCGCCATGGGTCATCCTTATCAAAACATCAACCTCAACATTCCCTTTACTGGGTGTAAATGAAATTTTAAAATCATAATCTTGCAAGAAATCTATCCACCATTGTTGCGGAATATTCAAGTCACACTAAGGGAGGATATACTTCACACTCTTATGATTTGTGAATACCAAAAAATGTTTACCAATTAGATAGTGTCTCTAAAAATTAAAATTGAACACCGCTAAAACATGATCAATATCATGTGTGGAATAGTTAAATTCATCGGGATGTAACTTCCATGACCTATAAGAGATAACTAAAGGTTGAAGTCATAAAGAAACTGTCATTTGGTGGGTGGTAACTTAAAAATTATTTTAATTTAGAGTCTCCCAAATTCCCAATACAGGATCTTTCACATTAAATTTATGATAAATTTATTTAGATATGAAAAAACAATAACCTTTTATGAGGATACTTTCTTCAATGCTGTTTTTTATCTTCTTAAAAAGCAATTTTATATTACCTTTGTTACACTATACGGATTCAAGTGTAGAATACATCTAACAGTGATGTTCATGTTTTCCTTTAATTGTTCACCCCCCCTTAAATAATATAATAATCATTATTAAACCCCATTCCATACAATAATGATAATAATAATAATAATAATATCATTATTATTATTTTATGGTGTTCACTAACTTGTGTAATACTAAATATTATTTAATGGATTTCAAATAAAAAATACGTTTTTGGAGACGATCATGGTCTGCTCCAATTCCTCAACATTTATTAAATATCCAAATAAATATTTTATTCATCAATAAATAAAATAACTATTTTATTCAAAATATAGAAAATAATTATTTATCAAATATTCACATAATAAAATAAATAATTTATTAATGAATAAATAATTATCTGTTACCTTGTGAATATTAGCGATCAATCAAACTTGAATAAAATTATTCCTTGATCTTGAGAATAATATTTATTCGAACAATTCAATTTAAATTGAATCTAACCATGATCAATAGAAAAAAATAGTGTGTGACCATTTGGGATTATTTCTCATTGTAATTAGGTGGGAAACCTAAATTTTAATCTTACTATCTAGCAATGGGTCAAGGAACCCAAGAGAAATAATATAATGTCATCGAAATGACAACTAGGTATGAACGTTCACTATGTAATATAATCCATTTATCAAAATATCTCATTAAGAAGGTTTCAAATCTATGTCATCAACCTATGTGATTGAGACGTGTTTCATTGACTATTTAAAATAATCACGTAATTACACCATGGCCATAGAATTTAATGTGATGGATCTATTTCAATCAAAGTTATGAGATATCAACTTCTATGAAGATGAAATGGAAAAATTGTCCCTCATCTTATCCATTAATAACATGTTATCCATGATGAACCCAATGCACCCTACTTCCAAAAAACATATGGCATCATGATTTGGGTTAGTAAATATAAGGGTGTGAGTAAATAAATTTACTAATGATAATCATAAATTTTAAGGACCAATACACATTCTGGAAAAGAGGAATATCTGATGACTCCCAAACATGAGGAATCCCTATTGGAGAGTCTGTAATTATAATCTCCTATCTTGAATATTTCCATGTATGAGCTTCATGAGAAGAATCTTAATCCACACATGTGTACTCAAACCTGTTCGTCACATTCTATGTGTCCCATCATATAATGTTATTTGACCATATAAAAAACCATAAGGATATCATCATGTAATTTTAAGGTTATCACCACATCAGGGAACTGCTACGACCTTTTCAAGGAAAAATATATCCTAATATATTATTACATTAATGTTGTAGGATATAAATAGTATATTTAAATTCTCAAATAGAATATGGGGGGGGGGTGTGAATTTTAGGTTTAAAAACGTTCATTTTAACATTAAGGAAAAACTATGTTTAACAAAGTTAAACAAGGTAAATTCAAAAACCCTCTTTACTTCTTAAATATGAAACAAACTTTCTTAGGGTCTTTAAATAAGGATCCAATGAAGAAACTAAATAATGGTTTATTAGTAGAAATATTTTACCTTTAAGCATATATAATCTTATTTATCATAGTAAGTAAAAGTATAAGAAGGTATAATAAATTTATAATTTATTTCTTTATCAAAATACAACAAAAATAAAAATTGAAACAAAAATCAAGTAAAAAATAATGAAATATTTTAACCAAAATAGTAGGGTATCCAACAACCGTGGATAAAGGTTCCTTGATTTATAATTTCACAAAATTCTATCTTACCTACAAAAGGGTAAGCCCTCAATAAGAATATCAGAGTCTATTAATCTATCCCTAAAAGTCATCAAACGTTAAGGTAGTCTCCACCTCTGTCTTCCTATCCTTGGAATCCCTCGATTGTACACAAGAAAAATTGTAGTCTGAAAATGAAATCTGAACATGATGTTCATGGTTAAAAAAGATATTCATAAAATGAAAAGGCATGAGAGTCTTTCTATATATAGAAATCACTTCACAAAATGTAATCTATAGGATCTTGGAATGAAAATGAATTTATTAAAATGTGATCCTATTTATAGGAAAAAATTAAAAGGTTGGTTCCCTCCTCCAATAGTCATATTTTTCTATGAATCTACGACAGACCTGTACACGTGTAACTCAACCAACATTTATTTAGAAACTAATCGCACGACGTTATTTTATGTAGGAAAATATTGGGAATAATTATCATGCTTATGAATAAATAAAATTCATGAAAAATAGAGTAGCTTAACAAAAACTGAATAATCAAAATCTAGGAAAAATATAATTTGGACTATAAATATATAAATAAATAGATTCTAGAAAAATGAATATTCAGATTCTGTTTTTTTAAAGAATTCAGAGTCTGAATTCTGAGGAATTTGAAGTATGAATTATGAGGAATTTAGATTAATTTTTTTAGAGAATCAGGAGTTTTAATTTCATAGAATTCAGAGTCTAAATTTCTAATAACTTCGAGTTTGAATTTCAGAGAATTCAAAGTCTGAATTTCAGAGAATTCTGATTTTGAATTTCAGAGAATTCGGAGTCTGAGAATAGAGAATTCGAAGTCTGAATTTCAGAGAATTCAGAGTCTTAATTTCTAAGAATTTTGAGTCTAAATTTTTTAAGACATATTATCTTAAGAAACTATACAATTTTGAGGTTTTTGATATGGATCTGAATTTTTGACTTAGTAAAAAAATGGTTACACTTGTTTTTGAGAAATTGAAAACCAATGCAGGGATAAAAGTTTTCCAAGAAAGGAAAAATTTTCTTATGAAATTAATTGTTAGGGAAAGATAATTTTCCTTAAGAAAATTTGTTTGAGATTTTCAGAACATAGAGGAATAAAAAGGGCATAACAAATCCTTATTGACTCAACAATCTCCCCCTTTATGGATTTCACAAACAACCTTTTGAAAAAGAATTTAAGGAATAAGGATTTTTCTTTTGAACATTAAAATAAATAATTATCTCCCTTTACTTATGACTTATGATGCATACAAATAACTCTCCCTTATTTTTTGAAATCCCTAAGGATCGTATTCTTTTCGTTCTCAGAGAAGTGACTTATTCTTTCTTAAGAAAATATTCTTTAAGTAGACTCCCCCTTACTTAATCTCCATATTTCTTAGGCTATTATCTTCTTTATACATAGTATTTGTTTAATCATTCTTTTCTCCCCCTTTTTGATTTTCCAAAAGTAATAGAGAGAATGAAGAAAAATTATACCTGAAAGGTTATTGATATACAAGACAAAAAAATAGATAGATAGAAATTTTTTAATTATGATAGGAAAAAAAATTTAGTGAAAAGATACAACAAAATATCCGATTGACAAGAAAAACATTCATCCTTGTTTTCTTTAGGCATGATATTACTCAAGGTTTACTTTAACTACCTGATCTATTTATGATCATATTCAAAATTCTTGAGTAACTGATCCTAATGCTTATTCTTCTTTTCAAGAGGCTTGATTTTTTCTTCTTGATACTTCATAATTTTTTCCTGAGACTGTACTAACTCTTCTTGAGGTTTTAAGTTTTCTTCAAATTATATTCTGAGTTCCATTTCTCTCTTTTAATTTAGAGAAACTGAATTCAAATTACCGTTCTATTCTTTATCCTCTTGCATTTTGGATACTTTCTCTTGATTGAAATTTTCAGAAAGGTTTGAAATTAGGTTCTTCACAATATCATCATAAATATAAAAATCATATTTTATAGATTCATGAAAACCATATAAAATATGTAGATCCGAGATAATTGACTTGGAACATTTTGTAATTTTCTTACGTTATTTCCTATGATAATCATATCCAATATGAATAGTTTTTAAATCTACATCATTATTGATAAATTTTCCCATGAGAATGATTATCGAATCTGAATTATGATTAACAGAATGTTGAATCAACTGGAATCATGAATCAATACTAGGAATCAAGGGAATTGTGTCCACTAACTTCTTTAAGGATTGAACAAAAAAATCTTGTCCTGAGGAAGATGAATATTTGGAATATGATTCTATTCTTAGTGAGGATACTTATTTATAGATCTCCATCTTTCCTCTTAGATGATCCACAAACATCCTTCTTTTCTTTTACAATCAAAATCTTCATAGTTGTGTCAATAACCACCTGTTTTCCTTTATCAACTATGGAAATAATATTCTCATCCCTCTGAGAATCATGATCAGTATCAGAGAGTTAGACTATCTTATCTACATCAATCTCCTCTTTCTCAGCATCTCCCTTAATGTTTTCAGGATGAATGAAATCATGGTTTCTACTCTCATCATCAGTAGGTTTGTCAACCTCATTTTATCCATCATCATCTTTACCTTGAGAAATTATTTTGTTTAACTCAACTTGGGAATTTAGAATTGATAGCTTATCTAAAGGACTTTCCTTCTCATGATATTATTCTATTTTATTAATCATATCATCACTTTCACCTTCTTCCTCCTCTTGTTTTTATTCTTAAACTTCCTGAATTATCTATTCTTCCAACACATGTTTCATTATTGGAATTTTATTTCCTAGAGTTTCTAAAGGAACTATTTCTTGGAGGAAGGATTCCAGTACTTGAATATTTTGGGATGATATATTAGAATCCTTAATAAGGTCTTGAACAATATCAGCTTTTGACATTTTGTTTTTCAACTTCTTCCCTTTTTCAAACCTTTCAATTTTTTTTACAGTTTGGATTTTCAAGGCCTTTTCCTCAACAGGGTCTAGCCCAATGCATGGATCTCCCTCCTCCTCCTTCTTTTTCTCTCTCCATTTTTCTGCCACTTCATCAAAGAATGGTTTTTTTCTTTTTTGGGATTTGGTGGAGCTGACTGAGTTTCTGAAACTGACACTTTTTCCTTGGATTCCTGGTCATTATCTTTTATCTTCTTCTAAGTTTTATTGAATGTTTATCTTCCATCCCCTTTCTTGATGAAAGCTTGAGATTTACTCTCATAAAGATCAAAAAATTATCCTATGTGGTACTGAAACCAACTTTCAACCTCCTAAAAGTGTCATCACTCAGCAACATGATCTTGATGGTTTTGGGTTTAGAACTATAGGGAATTTTAAAGGATTATAAAAAAATCACTATGATCTTCGACAATATTACTGGATACATGATTATCTAAGACTTGATAATTCCATTATTTATGTTGGTTATTATAAGAAGGATGTACTTCACCAGGTCTACCTTTATAAGGTTAACTGAAAAGTCCAATATAAAGATATCAGTTTTTTTAAAGATTCCCGATCTCCCTTTCTCAAAATAAGAAAGACTTATACCCACAAGGTTAACATCCTGAAATTCAGTGAAATATGGTTGATCTTTAGTGATCTTACTCCCTTGAGTCTGAGACACTCAATTGTATTTTCCTTCTCAAAGCTTACGGAATTTTTGATCAACATGTGAGAGAAACAAATTTCCTCACCTACATAGGGAATACTAAGAATATTTCTAGCCATGTTAAAATGATAATGAATAGGTTTTCCCATAGCTCTTAAATGAAAACATTTCCCTTCCAACTTCTTCATAAAAACTAACTGTATCATAAAACTCTATGAGAATGTCTGGATAAAATATATCCTAAATCTTCAGATTATTAACAAAAAAATCTCCCATCCATTCAGCTTGATATTATTTGTAATCAAATAATTATACTTAGTAAAGAAATTTGGATTAACCAACCTTTCCCTATATATTTACCAATTATTGATTTCTTTAATTAAACACATCTGATTCTATAGGGAAACTTCAAGCGACATCCAAAATGTAAGAAAACTTGGAAAATGAATGACTAATTTGAAGGGGAGAAGAGATTTAGTGAAAATTATTGAAAAAACTATGTGGTACAAGGATAAGGGGGCCTTTATATAGTCTTTGAGGCGACATTTCGAATTCCCGATTTGATCCAACGGTTGCAATAAGCACGACCGGATCTGACATTTGAGATGGATGCCAAAGAAGGATTTGGTAGGTTCCGATCTTTTGAGATTTTAAGGAAAAATAAGATTTAAGGAAAGTGAATCTGATAGATTTTTCTTAAAACAAGTTAAAAATAATAATAAGTAAAAAATAAAATAATGAAGATGTAAGTAATGAAACATACATTTCATATTACTTATAAATAATTATCAATATTGATAAGGTTCTTCTTGAAGATCGTATATTTTGAAAAACTTTATCAAAGTAGAAAATTTTGGGTTCTAAAATATTTTATTATGGAAAAAAAATTTGGTTTCTGAAAATTTTTATGAAGGAAGAAAATTTTGTGTTTTGGAAGAATTTATTAAGAAAACAATTTGTGGGTTTCAAAAAAAATTATTAATAATTTTATGGGAAACAACAAATGTACTACTCCTATAAAAAGGAGTTTCTTAATGTAAGAAGATAGGTATCCAAAAAAGTTATCATATAAGATTACCATAAGGTTATCATTCATAATTTTTGTTTAATGTATTCAAATCTATCAGAGGGTAATGATTTTTTAAAAGTATCAGCAAGTTGATCTTGAGTTATGATAAATTTTAAAATAATATCTCCTTTAAGTGTATGATCCCTAAGAAAGTTATGCCTAATTTCTATGTGTTTTTCATGAGAGTGATGTGTAGAATTTTTTATTAGGTAAATGAAACATGTATTATGATACAATATCTGTGATTTGGTAAAACTCATGTCATAGTCCGTGAGTGTGTGTTGCATCAAAAACACTTCAGCACAACATCTTCTGGAAACTACATATTCAGCTTCCATGGTGTAATGTTCTTCTATGTGTTTATTCTTGCATGACCAAGAAACAAATGAATATTCTAAGAAATTACAAGTTCAGGATGTAATTTTTCTATCCATTCTACATCCACAAAAATTAGTATCTGAATTTTTTTTTAAAATAAAATCATTTCTAGAAGAATAGAGAATTCCTAAATCCATGGTTCCCTTTTAATAGAGAATAATTATTTTCATTGCTTTAAAATAATATTCCTGTATAATATATTGATATATTTCACATAATCATACTAAAAATATTAGGTATGTATGACTAGTCATTAAGTATAATAAACTTCCTATCATACCTCTAAAAGATGCTTGATGTGCTAGTTTCCCAACTTCATCAAGATCAAGATAATTTGAGGTTCCCATTGGAGTGATTATACATTTAGTATTTCCAAATCCATAATTCTTAAGAAGATCTTAAATATAATTATGTTGAGATATATAAGTTCCTTCTGGTTTTTGAGAAATTTTAGAACCAAGGGAAAATGTTCCCTCACCCATCATACACATTTCAAACTCATATTTCATGAGATTCACAAAAGAATCAGTTAAAGACTGCTGAGTTGATCCAAATATAATGTCTTCAACATAAATTTGAACAATCAAAACATTTTCCATATCTTTATTTATAAAAAGAGTTGGATTAGAAATTCCCTTAATATATTTCTTTTGTAACAAAAATCATATAAGTCTATCATACCAGGCTCTAGGGAATTTTTTAAGCCCATATAAATATTTTGTAAGTTTTAAAACATGTTCATGATGTTTTTGGTCTTAAAAACTATGATTTTGTTCAACATAAAATTCAAATTGAACATATTAGTTAATGAAATAACACTTCACGTCAATTTTAAAAAGTTTGAAATTAAAGAATACTACAAAGTCCAGTAAAACACGAATAGATTCATGTCTAGGTACTGGAGCGTATGTTTCTTCATAGTCTACTACTTCTTTTAGATTATAGCCTTTAGAAACTAATATAGATTTATTTCATAATTTGATTCCATTTTCATCACATTTATTTTGGAAAAACCATTTTAATCCAATTATAGAAGTTTCCTTAGGTCTTTCAACTAAGGTCCAAACATTGCTCTTTTCGAATTCAATTATCTCATATTTCATGGCTTTAATCCAATCACCATCACCTAAAGCTCCATCAGTGGTTTTTAGTTAAAATTGGGAAAGTAATGATATTTTTTCTACTTTATTTCTTAATTTTTTCTAGTTATTATAGGTTGATTTACATCACCAATGATGTTATCACTATGATGATTCTTAAGAAACAACAGATTTTGCTTTTGTAAAACATGTTCATCAACATATGGTAGAAATCCTCAATGGTAAATACTTTCTTGATTATTTACCTTATTAAAAGAATCATATATCAAAAGTTGATAATCATTTTCTGAAAACACATATGATGATGTAGGTTGGGGTTGTTTAGAAACAAAAGGAATGGTTTCATCAAATTTAACAAACACTTTTTCTTCAATTGTACAAATATTTTTGTTAAAAACTATATAAGACATAGAAGTAGTGGAATAGACTAACAAAATTCCTTCATCATATTTGGTTGAGAATTTATTTAAGTTATATTTAGTTTTCATAATGAATAATTTTAATCCAAATACTTTTAAGTAAGAAAGTCTTGGTTTTCGATCAGTACATAATTCATAAGTTGTTTTATTTAGAAAAAGTTTGTATAAAACTCGATTTATAGAATAATAAGAAATACTAATAGAATCAACATAAAAATGTTTAGCAATTTAATATTAACTCAACATGGTTCAAGTTATATCTTGAATAATTTTATTTCTTATTTCAACAACACTATTCTGTTGAAGAGTTATTGAGACTGAGAAGTTTTGAGTAATGCCTTTCTTACTACAAAAAGTTTCAAAATCTAAATTTTGAAATAATCCTCCATGATCACTCTGAATAGTTATCATTGGAAGGGTTTTCTCATTTTTAACATGGGATCTTAAAATTTTAAAATAATAAAAGGCTTCAGATTTATTTTCTATAAAATAGATCCACTTAAATCCAGTGTAGTCATCAACTAAAACAAATACAAAATATATTCTTCCAATTCTTCCAGTTTTTGTTTGACCAAAAATATCCATATTCACTAATTGTAATGAATCATAAGTTGAGACTTAATCAATTGATTTAAAGTTTGACTTATGTTTCTTTCAAAATTGACAAGGATCACAAAATTTTAAAGAATCAAATCTAAGCTTTGGTAGATCCTTAACAAGTATTTTATTTGAGAGTTTACATTTGTTCCTAAGGTTACACTATCCTAGTATTATATTCCATAACCAAGATTGATATTCCATTCCACTAAATAAAGGTAGGTATTGGATCCTAATGTCTTATATGTTTAGTGTGTATAAATTCTCATGCCTATGGGCAAAGAGAATAATCTCTTTCTTGGAATTGTGTACAAATAATTTATCATTCCTAAAATTTACAAGGTAACCTTCATCACATAATTGACTTATTCTTATAACATTTTTCTTAAGACCTTTAACAAATAAAACATTTTAAATCAATGTTTTTATAAGAAGAACAATGTTACCTATACCAACAATTTCTCCCTGAGTATTATCTCCGAAAGTTACTTTTAATCCTTTCGTCTTGATAATCATTTCAAAGAAGTTTTTGTTACCAGTCTTATGTCGAGAACATACACTATCCATTTACCATGTATTATTGTTGGTACATTCTTTATTTTCCTGAAAATAAAAGAGTTAGACTTTTAGAATAAAAAATTTCTTGGATCCATCAATTTTAGAAAGTAAAATTTTATGAATCCGCATTTTCTTAAAAAAAATAGGATTTATGAAAACCTAAGGATTGAGTTTTATTTAAAGAATAATTTCTTTACAAATGTCTACCATGTAGAAAATTAGTGCAAAAGTGAGCACTTTGGAGAACAAAATAGTTATTACTAAAAACTGGTTTTGAGTGAGTATAACCAATTCCAGAACAATTCCTAAGAGAAAGAATTTGTGAGAACATTTTATCCAATTCCTTCCATCCGAAAGGAAAATTTTGTAAAATTTTCTTCAAGGAAAAAATTTTGTATTTTAGTCTGATTACTAAATTATTATCCTCAAATTCATTAGTTTTAGAAATTGAGTTATCCTCTAAAACATTTTTATGAGAAATACCATTTTTAAGATCCTCATAAAAATTATCCTTCTCAAAATTAACATTCTTAAGGTTTTTAGAAACACTTTCAACATCCAAAGTTTTATGATAAAGATCCTTAGAAATATATTATAATTCTTTTGTTAAAATATAAATTCTATAATTTTCTTTCTCAAACTTATTTTTTTCTTTAAATTTTCATTTTCAAGTAATTTATCAAATCTAGAAACTTCTTCAAATGAAGGTAAGGTATTACCATCCGATGAATAATATTCTTCATATGAATATTCATAATATTCTTCATTAGGAAAATTATCATTTAAATAAATATTGGTTAAGGATTAATAATTGAGTAAATTAGCCATAAGATAATGTATTTCAATGGGTACTCTAGCTATAAGAAAAATATTCTTCTGACCAGAAGATTCATATTCAGAAGATTCATCTGAAGAGTCACCACCACTAGCACTATAGGTATCATTTTCTTTCAAGACTTTTAGACCCTTATATTTGTAATAAATCTTTCTGTTTCTTTCATAATTCTTTTTCTTCCAGTCTTTTATTTTAAGAATAGAAAAATTAGTTATGATGAGTCTAAACCTTTTTCATTCATAATAGGTTACTTATGAATATTTATTATCCTTCATATATATATATTCTTATATATGTACTAAAAATATTTCTTTCCTACAATCTTGTTCATACATCGAGAATGATTAGATAATTTATTCTCAGACTGATCATTATCACTTGATTCAGATATAAAAACAGATTCCTTAGCTTTAAATCTAGTTACCCTTTCTGGAGTCTTGGGTTTAGATGTAGAAGTGAAAGCTACTCTTCCATTACCATTATTTTTTTAATGGAACATCTCTTTTCATTCTTGTTTCACCCAAAAAAAGAGTTCCAAATAATTCATCAAGAGTAATGTTATATACTTTCCTATTCTCATCAATAGTTGTCCTTTTCTATTCCCATTCATTGGACATGATGTCAATTATCTTATCCAGAAGAACTTCATCATCAATACCTTTCTCTCCGATAGATTTAATATTGTTGGAAATGTTCCTAAATCTTTATTATACATTAAAAACAAGTTATCCATACAGAAATAATAATCCATGATATTCATCTTTTAACATAGCTCTTCTAGTTTCTATCACTTTAGAAGTTACAAAATGAGTAACTTTATGTTTCTTCCAAATGAAGTTGGAAACTTCATAAGAATATATCTAACTATATACAATCATGTTCATATAACACAAAAAAGTATTGCATAACATGTAGTTTAATTGATATTCTAGTTTCTCTTGGTTGGTGAAGGTTATGACTTCCCTATTTGGAAGTTTAAAATACCCAGTGATCATGAAATTTTTTTCCACTCCAGTGTTGATGGAAAAAGTCTTCATCTTATCTATCCAATACTCATAATCATTACTATTAAATATTGGTGTTTTGGTAGGATTTACGTTTTCAATGGAACCAACATTGATTAATGAAATTCTTTAAGAAAATACATTGTCTAGAAAGCTTGTTAACAGTAAAAGTTTATAAATGAAGATAAAAATCTTGAAGCATAAAATGGATAAGAAAAGTTAAGAAATAAAATTTAGAACAATAAAGAACTTGAGAAAGAAAACATATATGTAAGTATAAGTATTTTGGAGACATTTATCTAACACAAATTATAGGATTGAAATAGTATACATAGATTCTCAAATACAAGGGGGGGGGGGTGAATTAGAGGTTTAAAAATTTTCATTTTTAACCATAAGGAAAAACAATGTTTAACAAAGTTAAACTGGGTAAATTTACAAACTCTCTTTAGATCTTTACTATGAAACAAAATTTCTTAGGGTTTGAAAATATGGATCCAAAGAAGAAACTAAAGAACCATTTACTAAGAGAAATATTCAAACTTAAAGCATATAGAATCTTATTTATTAGAGTAAGTAAAATTATAAGAAAGCATATGAAAGTTATAATTTTTTCTTTATAAAAAAACAGAAAAAATAAAACATGAAACTACAATCAAGTAAAAATGTAGAATATCATTTAACCCAAAGAGTAGGGTATCCAAAAACCTTTGATAAAGGTCCCTTGATTTATACTTTTAAGAAATTATATCTTACCCACACCAGGGTAAGCCCTCAATAAGAATATCAGAGTGTTTATTACTACCCCTGTAAGTCCCGAAGCTTTAAGATAGTCGACACCTATATCTTCCTTTCCCCCAAAGCCCTTAATTGTACACAGACACAATCAAATTTGTACAAACCAAGATGAGCAAGATGTTTACAGTTGAACAAGATCATCATAAAATGCACAAGGCATGAGAGACTTTATCTCTCCAGAAATCACGTTACAGTATGTAATATCTAGGATCTTGGAATGATAATGATATCATTAAAATGAGTTCTTATTTATAAGAAAAAATTAAATAGTTGGCTCCAACATTCAACAATCATATTTTTTCATTAATATCGGAGGGACCTGTATACATGTCACTCAACCAATAGTTAGTTAGAAACAAATTTTTTGACATCATTTTTTGTAGGAAAATCTTGGGAATAATTGTGATTCTTAAGAATAAATAAAATGTAAGAAAAATAATGTTTCTTAACCAAAAATGAATAATAATAATCTTAGAAAAAAAATTTGGAGTCTTAATATATAAATAATCAGATTATAGAAAAATGAATATTCATATTTTGTTTTTCAAATAATTCAGAGTCTAAATTATGAGGAATTCATAGTCTTAATTATAAGGAATTCAGATTATGAATTCTAAGGAATTCAAAGTCTAAATTTTGAGGAATTTAGAGTCAGGATTTGAAGGAATTCAGAGTCTGAATTCAGAGGAATTATGAGTCAGAATTTTGAGGAATTCAAATTCTAAATTCTGAGGAATTGGGAGTCTGAATTTCATAGAATTCAGAGTTTGAATTTCAGAAAATTCGGAGTTTTAATTTCAGAGAATTCAGAGTCTGAATTTCAAAGAATTTGGAGTCAAAATTTCCAAGAATTTAGAGTCTGAATTTAAAATAATTCAGATTTTGAATTTTAGAGAATTTAGAGTCTAATAACTTATAATTAGAAGTCTTAATTTTAGAGAATTCAGAGTTTTAATTTCAGAGAATTAGGATTCTAAAAATATTAAGACATAGTTGCTTAAGAAACTGTATGATTATGTGGTTTTTTATAAATATCTGAATTTTTGACTTTGTAAATGAAATGTTTAGACTTGTTTTTTAGAATACATTGAATACGACATTGAAAACCAAGGTAGGGATAAAAATTTATAGATAAATGAAAAATTTCCTTTAGAAAATAATTCTTAGGGAAAGATAATTTTCCTTAAGAAAATGTGTTTGTGATTTTAAAAATATAGTGGAATGGAAATGTCATAAGGAAACCTTATTGACTCAAAAAATGTCATTTAGATGAATGAAAAATATGTAATAAGATATTTTATTAATATTAAAACCATATAATATAAATGTAATCAAATTAAAAATAGTAGGCCCTAGGACACCAACTCCAATAACCCCCCACTAGGACTAGAGCCAACTACCAATGACTTTTTGTCTGCTAGAACTCACATGGTAGTCATGTTTATGACGTGTCAAGGTTTTAGTTAGGGGGTCCATCATAGTATATTACATGGTAACACTACTTAATAAAACCTCACCAATATGAGAATAATACACAAAGAGTTGACACTTCCTTAGTATATGCATCATCTGGCGATGTAACTGAGGATCCATTACAATGTCCACTGCTATAGTATTATCACAATAGAGTATGATAGGATATTTATTTCTTGGTACCAAATCAATCTATTGTATTATTTTTCATATCCATATTGCTTCTTTATATGAATTATAATATGCAATATACTCATACTCTATTATATATTCTTCAACCAAAACCTACTTTGAGCTCTTCCACTTCACAACAACTCAATTCAAAGTGAAGAAGTATCATATTTGTGATTTCATATCATTCTAATCTGTTTCAAAAATATAATATTGATACCCTATGATGAATAATTCACCATCTCCTCCATATAAAAAGAACATGACGTTAGTACACCACGTATACTTAAGGATGGTCTTAACATCCATCCAATGGATGTTACTTGGTTTAGATTGAAATATGCCTACCACACACAACATGTAGTAATAATGTAGCCAAGTACACAACATAGAATACATGACTGATCCAATCATCAATGCATATGTAATCCTTGATATTATTTTTCATTACTCATGCATCTGAGGAAACATTTTATTAGAAATATGAATGCCACATGACATTGGAATCAATCTCCTCTTGTACTATTCCTCATTGAATCCATTCAGTATCTTGTCAATATATATACCTTGAATTAGGCCGAACAATATCTTAGATCTATCTCGATGGATCTTGATCCCATGAATTCATGTCACTTCACCTATATCCTTCATGGATAAGTATTTATTCACCTATTATTTAATATATAGTAAGACTGGTACCTCATTTACCATAAGTAATATGTGATTAAAAAAACAACCACACTCCCACTAAACTACTTATAGGAACATGGCTCACATTAATTATTTATAAAACAAAATTTCATTATGGACATATCAAAATGAATGTTCCATGAGAAAGATTTATTTTTTAATACATAAATGGTTATTTGTAATTTAAAAACATTTTTGGAGTCCGTTGGAGTCACAACCCCATCATGTTGTACCATATAATCATTCTTCTAAAGGTTCCTATTAAGGAAGGTTGTTTTTGCATCCATTTTTTAAATATCATAGTTATGAAACTATGTAATTGAAAGTAAAATTGTGATGGATTTCAATATTTATACTGGTGAAAAGGTTTTTTAGTCAATTACTTGATGATGTTTAAACCCTTTTGCAATGATTCATGCCTAATAGGTTCTAAATTCATAATCATGTCCATTTTCTTCTTGAATATTAATTTACAACCAATGGTATTCATATCCACAATATATTAAAATATAAACACAGTTTTAGTATTTTAAACCCATCTCATAATTCATAGGTTCTTTCCTCTTGGAAACATATTTGAATCTTACTACTTCCTTATAGGTTAAAGGATCATTATTATCAACTAACAATGGGTCACTATAGTTAGTGGATAAAAATATATATTCTTAGTTCTCTAACTTATCTAGTAATCTTATGAAGTACTTGTGTCTCTTAAACTTCTTCTTCTTCTATGAGGCTTTGTGGAATCTATTCCTATTCCCAATCCTGTGTAACTTGATCCTTGATTTCATCAAAGTCTATATCACTCCAAATATCCCTTTTAGATATGTGCTCCCTCTCATGTAATATGGCATGTCTATCCACTATTACCTATTTTCTAATTGGTCTTATAGGTAATATCTACTTGTTTACTTGGGGTATCATATATATGTACACTTTGTTCCCAGGAGTTAAATTTTGTTACTTAAAGATGCTTTAAAAAATTCTTCAAACCCCCGTACATGCAAGTATGGAAACAAAGGTTTATTTTCATTTTAAAATTGGTATGGTGTAACATCTACCTATTTAGGTGAATTTTTTTTTAGTATTTGTGATTATTTTTCTATCATGTATCCCTAAAACGATAATAGAAGACTCACATAACTCATCATTGATCTCACCCTATCCACTAAGGTTCAGTTCCTCCTTTTTATTACACCATTCCAATGAGTTTCATAAGGTAGAGTGAGTTGGGATAGGATCCAAAACACCAATAAATAATCAATTAATTATTGATTAAGATATTATATACCATGATCTAAGCGGTGTTTCTAAATCTTCTTATGAATTTGGTTCTCAAATTTATTCTTTTATTCCTTGAATATCTCAAAGGAATAAAAGTTATACATCATCAAGTTTACATATACATATCTACTAAGATCATAAAAAAAAGTTATGAAGTATGAGTACCCACCCCTTTATTAAATAGAAAATTGTCAATGCATATCTGTATGAACTAATAAGATATTTTTTTGGCCCTTTCACCATTTACACTAAACAAGGATTTGTTTATTTTTTATTATAAACATGCATGATATACACCAAGTGGTTTTATTTCAAAATAATATAAATATTCATCTTGATATAATATAGTCAAACAATTTTTATTTACATGACCTAGTCAATGATGCCAAAGTTGGGTGTGGTATGAGGGGAGTTTCTTAATCTTCATATAAAGTTGGTTCTCTACTTTATTCTTTTATTCTTTGAGTCTCTCAATGGAATCAAACTAATACCACATAAATTAGACATATATATATATATATATCTACTAATATCATTAGTAAAAGTTATTAAGTATGAGTACCCACCCCTTTCTTCAATAGGAATGGAATTCACATTTAGTATGAACTAATTCAAGAATCTCTTTGGCCCTTTCACCATTTCCACAAAATGGGGATTTAGTTATTTTTCCTAATAAACATGAATGACATACACCAAGTGGTTTTAGTTAAAAATAATCTAAATATCCATTTTGATATAATGAAGTCAAACAATTTTCATTTACATGACCTAGCTGATGATGTAAAAATTTGTTGTGGTATGATTTATGTGATGTAGATTCATTTCCCTTACTTGTTTTGTGTAAACCATCACATAAAGTCCATTATTTAAATGTGCCTTATTGTAAAAATATATCTCTTTATAGAAGAAACAACATTTATTATGAATATTGAAAATAAATCCATCTATATCAAGCTTGGATAAAAAAATAATGTTTTTGGTAATAGACAGTATGAAATAAAAATAATTTAAAACCAAGTTCATTCCTATTGGAAACATGAGTTAGTAGTCCACAATATCCACAACAGCTATTTTGGATATATTTGTGTCTAATAAATCTACCTCACATCAATAAATATTTATGAATCTACTTGTTCATATATTTTAATGCATATGTGAAAACCAGAAGATATATCTAATACCAAATTTATCAAAAACAAAATTTACTTGATAATGAAATCACTTGATTCATCCCCTTGATTCGATGGTTGGGTGCATTTTTTCTTCCATTGGCCATTCTTTCCACATGAAAAATAGAATCTTTTTCCCTTTCTTTCCCATTAATCTTCATATTCTTGTAAGGGAATGAATAAAATTTGGTATTACAAAGTTCTTCTTTCCATTTCCACTTTTTTAGAATAATTATTGAAGGATTTTAATGCTTAGTCCTTTTATCTACTTGTGGATGAAGAGTGAGTAGATCTGGAAGAAACATCTCAATGTTGTTCAAATTAAAATAAAAAAAGGATATTATTTTATGGATTGACACAAGAATGAGATTGGTCTATATCTCATCAGGGAAATTAAACCCTAGAAATTCTATGTGACATCCCAAATCAAATCACTCAATAAGAGTTGCCTAACTGGTGGAAATATGGCCTCAAGTGTGCCTCCTTGTATGCCCAAGGATACTGACTAGAAGTATGGGTTTGTAAGAGTATGGTAGGGGGACTTTACCCTCATGATCAGTGCGTGGGACACTGGTGTAATAATCGAAATAAAGAGAAAATGGTATAAAAAATATAAAAAAAGAACAACAGAAGCAAGAGTATCCATATAAAATAAACATATAGAATATGAAACAATATTAGATACAAAATGATTTCATATTTGTATGCTAGAAAAATAGAAAAAAATGGAGTAGAGTTGAAGTAATATTTGACATGCTAGAAAAAAATGATGAAAAGGAAAAAAATATATCTCCAATAGAATCATGATCATAGGATTGGTCAAATTCTCCCATGATCCATATTAGTGGTATAAAATCAATCATCAAAAAATAGATGCTTCCATTTGTCCCTAACTACATCAATAAAGTTTGTTCGGGTACCATAGGTGGCCCAAATAGGGTGTGATATATACTCAATAGAACACCACCGACAATTTCTAGAAATATCCTTTCTGTGCATATAAAATGAGATGAGTGTAGTTAATAATCAAAGTATAATGATAAATAAATGACATTGGTTTGGGTTCCCTAAGGGAAACAAAACCAATATGATCTTCTTTAGCCTAAGCCAGAATGTTTCTAAACTGATATAAACCAGTATATAAATGAAAACATATACACACATGCATGTATATATACATATAAATCATATATGTATGAACATATATGTGTCACTACACCAAACTGACAATATAGAGGTGGTTTATTAATCTTTCATTATATTTTTTCTAAATAATTTAGTGGTGGTTTCTAAAAAAAAATTCTAAACAATTTTTTTTAACAGACGACACTCTACCCTCCCTCAACACCCCTAACCCCCCGACCCCATAAAGCCCTACCTTCCTCTTTGCAGCCCCTCATCACAGCTTTCCATCACCCCTCTCTACTCCTCTTCTCCCTCACTGCACCTCTCCGCCCTCTCCGCACCACGCTGCCTTCGCCGTGCCTCTCCTCCCTCACCACCCTCACCATACCTCGCTGTTTCGCTGCACCTCATCATTTCACCGCGCTTCTCCATTTCACCGCCCCTCCCTTACCCTCAATCCTCCATTGAAGCCTCATCAAGGTATTAGGAATGTTCTTCTTAGTTTTAAGGTGTTTTAATCTTCTTCTCTTTCCCTCCATTGGTTTATAGGATATGTTTGATGTTTGGTTTAATTTTCATAGATTATATGGTGTTCGGATTGTTACTCATTCCTTGTTCTTCCTTCTACGAGAGTTTAATTGCATTATCACATTGTTGAGGCATGTTTCTCTATCTAGTACCTTTACGGAATAATATTTCAATTCTTGATCATTCTTAATTAAATTATAAATTATTAACTCATGATTATGGTGTTTTTTTATGGATTATAGTGGTGTTTTCAAGTTATATTTTTTTTATGAAAAAAGGGGTTGAAAATGATTTCATTTACTAAACCTATATATGTGTGCATCTAAAGAGTTTGATAAAATTTCAATTTAGATTCTAAAGTTTAATTGAGTGTTTTTAATATTATTTTAACCTTGGTTAGATTTTTTTAGTTGGTTCTAATTTGAAATTGAGTTGGGTGAGTGATTTGGTTTCCTTTTTTGTCTTGAGTGCTATTTTTAAATTACAATAGATAGTAACAATGTTCTTTATAATTTTTAAATTGGAGTCTTCAATGTTTTTTAGATACCTTATGGGAGTTCCATTAGATGTGGGCATATCCATATGTGAAGGTGGACATATATCATATATGTGTATTTTGTTATTCCACCATGGCCAATATCAACCACAACTAATATCAAACACACAACCATCTTGATCATAAAATATAGGTACACAAGCTCTCAATAAAATTCCTAGCACTTATTCCTTACCCAATATATAATCATGAATAATAGGTCATATCTATCCAAACTAAACATTATGCCTCTGAGAGTCCATACACCCCCTCAAAGGTAATCATGTAGTATATTCTGTCACCAACTCCCATCACTAGAACAACACTAGGATCCAACCACAAAATAATGTGTATAACTAGTTACATAGAGTCCATCTGATTCCCTCAAGAACCATGTGGATAATGAATCCTAAGCATCAACTTTATTATCACTAGTTTACTCTATGAACATTCTAGTGAGTGGTTAATCACCTCTACCATCTAATCCCATGATCGTCCCAAGAACAAAGCTTATCACATGATACTAGACTCTTTAACAACATCATATCCCTATAAATTAATGTGTTTATATATTCTAGGTCATTTCCTATAGATGTTACAAGACAAATCCCAATCTCCAATGCTAACTAGTCAATTCCTAAAGGGTTAACTATTTGGATGCCCCTAAACTAGCTCAATAAGGCTCTCCCCATGCCAAAAACAAGAATAAACACCAATAAAGACAACACATAGGTGCATAAATTTGTTTATGACTCTATTATCCCAACTGGTATAGCCATTGGGAGTTTTAAAATTCATGGACCAAGCATGAAATACCCAAATTTATTTTATATGGATCAATCCAGGCCACTTGAGGCACTTTGAGCCCAACTAATCCCTACCCACATTCCAGAACCCAGTCCCCTATCATTCACATACACCCACATTAATGAATTAATATTTCTATGTATTAAAGGGGATACCTAACATGGTGTTATATTTACCCATTCCATATCCCATTTACTATCTCTATTGAAGATAAGACTAAGAATCACTATGCTCTTGATCCCCTTTCTCATACCTCAAGGCTCTACTAGTTAATTATAAAAAATTATAAATAATTATCCAACTTAATCCAATAAGTAACGACCATTGATAAATCACCAAGAATTATCACAAGATACAAATATCAAACAATGATGTGTGAAAGGCTCATATCATTTCTCTATAACTCCTTTGACCATAATCCCCATGAATTGACCATCAATTCTAGTCTAATATGGTTGAATTCTGAAAAAAAAATCGTTAAGCTATTTTTCAAATGATAAGAAACAAACATCATTTATCCTCCTTAAGAATTATTAGACACAATACCATAAATACCAATTAATAAAATATAACACCACCATGATTTGGTGTAATTTTTTTTAAAACCATAGATAAAACCATACAAAATTAGAGGAAGAACCACAAGGAGAAGGAGAGAATATGGGTGGGGAAGATTACATAGATTTAGTATGGTGAAAAACATCTAATAAACCTCCCATAAAGAGGAAAGGGGTATTAAAATAGGGGAACTATGGGGGAGTGGGCTAAAAAAATTACAACTTTAAAGAACCTACCTAACTGAAGAAGGAATAACCAACCCTCAAGTAACAGGTTTGACCCTTCCAAAAAAATTAGACCGGATGACCATTTCAACATAGCCCATGGTAGAATGGAATAATTCCCCACTTATATGGTTTTTTTTAGAATTACCCAATGGATCATAGAATAAAAATCAACCATAGAAAAAAACCATAACATCATAACCGCACATGGTAGCATGACAAGGGAATCGAGTCACAAACAACCACCCAATGGAAACTTGATAAAAATAAACCAAAGAACCCTTTTGGATGAAAAAATTTGGTATTAATGTAAAAAATTATCCTCATGTATCATTTATAGAAAAACACCATGGTTGTGGTGTGATTTCCTCTACATCCCAAATTTAATATTATGAAACATGCAAACCATTCCATTATGACCATTGTTATAGTATGATTTAGATATCCCTTCATTCATCCAAGATAAAACATCATGAAAACTACTCATAATTGAATCAACATCCTAGATATGGCTTTCACCAATATATATTGTTGAATAACTGACTTCTAAGACTTCAAAGTTCATTACAGCATGGGCATAGTCATTTTGGATTTGATCATTTTTATATGATACTCCACCTATCAACCATTTCATCATTTACCATGGGTGTCATATCTTTTTTTAGTTTTTTTAAAAAATATATCAACATATTGAACACAACCTTATTTGATTCTTCATTATACACCTAGAAAGAATTTTTCTTATTTTTGGATATTTTATAAATACAACAAATATTTGGATGGAATCCTCAAGAGAAGCCTATAAAACTGGTTGTAGTAATAAGATAATAAAAAACCTTATTTAAAATGCTTCATTATTTACCATATGTATTTATATAGGAAAATAATATTTAATATACTCTTTTTTTCAAATAGTATATATGAATCTATTTCCTTATTTTTTAATATTTATGTGTTTTAATTTTATTTAATTGTGCAGGAACATTGTGATATACATGGATAAAAGATGGATCACATTACCAAGGAATACACCTCATTATGCTAAGGGTTTGGAGGAGTTTTTATATTTTGTAACTTCTATTTTATCTGTTGAAGGTGGAATAAGATTTCCATGTCCTATAAGTAAATATTGGATATGTTTTAAGAGAGATTAAGTTTATGAACACTTTATATTGAATAAATTACCTTCTTAATATTTGTGTTGGATTTGGCACGAATAATCCAACATTATCTAAAGGTTGAGAAATGATTTTAATCCACAAAATGAGCTCCAAACTTCATCAAAAATGGAAAATGAAATGAAAAACCATATAAATGATGCATTATACATTTCATGATACAAACATCAACATCAAAACATATCAGAACAACCAGATGAAGGTGCTACAAATAGGAATGTGACAAGTGATGTTTTTGAGACTATAGGACAACCTGATCAAGATTGGAACATATAATTGGATCCTCCTGTTGATTCTATAGAGACTAATTTAAGATGAAACTTCACTGAAAAAAATAGTTTTCATGGTTTAGTTGACGATGGAAATTAAGAGTTGTATAGTGGATGTTTGAAATATTCACAACATTCCTTTCTGCTGAAGTTGTACCATATCAAATGCCTATGTGGAATTACAAATAAGGAAATGTAAAAGATATTGGAATTATTGCGTGATTCATTTCCTAAAGCAAACATCACTGAGTCTTTTTATTATATGAAAAAAATCTGTTAACAAGCTTGGTATGAATTATACCAAAATCCATGTGTGTCCAATTTATTTTATTCTTTATTGGTGAGAGGATTCAAGAAGATAGGATTTGAAAAAAATGTTATTCTTCAAGATGGTAGTCAGTGGGTGATGTTGGAAGCATGAATCAATATACTACAATGAATAAGATGAAATGGAACACACATATAAAGGTTTTGGGTCACTTTCCTTTAAATACTTGATTGCAAAGATTATTCATGTCATCGAAAACCACCGAACATATGAAGTAAAATTCTGTAGGAAATAACATTAATGGGTTAATGCAACATCCACAAGATTCACAATCATGGAATATATTTGATTCATTACATCGATATTTCTCATCTGATCTTAGGAATGTTTGATTGGAATTGGTTGTCGATGAATTCAACCCATTTGGGACTTTGAGTACCAGTTATAGAATTTGGCCAGTTGTTTTGATCCCTTAAAATCAACCATCGTGGATGTGTATGCAAGAAACATCCTTTATTTTTATAACTAATATTCCTAAAAAATGCCTGAAAATGATATTTATATATACTTTCATCTTTTAATTGAATAATGGCATGAGTTATACAGCAACAGTGTTAAGACATATGATGTTTCTTCTAAAACAATGTTTAAAATGAAGGATTTTCTAATGTGGACCATTAGTGACTTCCTGGACTTGGAAATTTAGCTGGTTGAAACACTTACATGAGTTTGGATTTTCCTGTTTGTAACTTTTATTTTGAGTCCAAATGGATACCTCATAGTATAAAATGATGCTTTTTATTCCATTGAAGATTTCTCGATGCATCTCATAGATTTCGGCTGAACATGTCAAAATTCTACGGTTTTATTGATCATAGACCACCTCCAAAGTTATTAACTGGTTCCAAAATATTGGCACAACTTTGAAATGTTGAAATAGAATTTGGGAAGGTTAATCCTTATAATGATACTAGGAAACTATTTCAAAGTGAACCATCAAGTGAAATCGGCTTGCAACAATGGAAGAAAAAAAAGTATATACTTAAAACATTAATATTGGGAATTTAATTTGTTGCAGAATAATCTTAATGTGATTCACATTAAGTAGAATATTTGTGAAAATTGATCTTCTCATTTCTTAATGAGCATGGAAAGTCAAAGGAACATCTCAATGATTGGAATGACTTATAAGCAATGAATATAAAATGTGATCGATGGCAAGATGAGAATGAAAGGTATGCTTTGAAAATTTTTAAAATGAAAAAAAGGGATAAAGATACATTTATTCAAATTTTAAAGCATGTGAAGGTATCTGATGGGTATTCAAGTAACATCTCCAGGTGTGTTGACTTAAATTATTATAGGTTACATGGATTGAAAATTCATTATTCACATATTTTGTAACAGCAGCTACTACCATTGGAAATGCATACATTATTACCTGAAAAGGTAACTACTATTGTACCCCAATTCTGCACATTTTCCAGACAACTATTTTTTAAATCTCCACATACATTTTAGCTTTACAACCTTTAGGATATATTTTTATTGAGACTTTTTCAATGGAAATGATCTTTCCTCTGTCATTTTTTACTCTCATGATGCATTTAATTGTGCATTTGGTTGAGAAATATAAATTTAGAGGCCCCGTACATTATTGATGGACGTATCCAATTTAGAGGTAATTTATTTATATGTTTTGCAGTTAAGTAAAACATTCTTGGCACTTAATTAAATACATAATTATGCTCTTTTATTTTATTTCACAGATATCTTGGGAATTTGAAATCATACGTGAAAAATAATGCTCAACCTAAAGGCTCTATTTATGAAGGCTATTTAGAAAAAGAGTGTCTTAAATTTTGTTATAGATACCTGAATGATATTGAGACAAGATTTTATCATGTTTTAAGTGTGGATGACACATCAACTCAATATCAAATACATGAGAAATTAGAAATATTTCCTGCTATTGTCTGATCAGTTCAGGGGACCTCAAATGTTACAATGACAGAAACTGAATTATTATAGGCACATAGATATGTTCTACTGAATAGTGAAATTTCAAATCCATTAATTGAAGATTTTAGGATACAAACAAAGAGAATAATGAGAGGCCAAGCACAAATTGGGAACGATATAACGAAAGCTGTTAATAAAGAGTTTGTAGAATGGTTTTCACAATGTGTAAGTTCATAAATATTTCAATAAATACAGATATTAGGTTGAAACATATATTTTTTAAATATAATAATGTATATTTATTTTTTTAGATCATGAATACTGATACTCAAGCAGTTTTTCACAAGATTTGAATTTTATTGCTTGAGGTCCTCTAAAAAAATTTAGAATGTTTGACACTTAGAGCATGTATGGCTTCAGATTTCATACAGTCAATTGAGAAGAGGGTTTGAAAACATATAAGAGTGGTATATTTACATTTTATAAAGTGGGATACTATATAAATTTTATTGATATTATCGAACTAAACTACCACTGGCATTTTTCAGTTGTTTTATTCAAATAAAAATGGGTCGATATCATCAGAGCCGTTGAAAGAGATTCCTTTCAATTTACTTCTGTAAACTTCTCTCGCTTGACAGATATTGGTGATCTTGAACTACATGATCTATATATTGGATAATCAAAAGTGAAAATGGTATATTATGTGAATGATTTTTTGGATTAAGGGTGGAGTTTAGTTTCTCACGTAAAATAAAGATATTTTTATGATATGGGTGATGAAGATGAAGATTTGACCTCTAACATTGGATCTTATAATCAGAAAGAAGCGGAATTATTTTTCCATAATGATTTTGGAAATATTAGTCTAGAAAGGGTGGATGAAGTGGATCAATTAATGGAGCAGGAAACTGAAATGGTTTAAGGGGAAAATGATTGTATGTACATTTATGCATTCATTTAACAACCACTTATTTAATTTGTGGAGGTATTCATTATCATTGTTATGTATATATTTTTTTGATAGTACTGTGAATATGTAGTCATTTTTAATTTTTTTTGTATGTTGTTTTTTGAATTATAAGTTCTGAACTTAATTTTATTTTATTAAATGATAGGAATGTTAAGGAGGAAGTGGGGTTCCACTTCTAGATATTCGTGGGGATACTGGAGGGTTACTGTTATAGGTACAAATTTTAATATGAATAGATTTATTACACTTTTTATACTAACTATTTGTTCATAAATGAAAGAAACAATGAAAGTATGGAGAAAAATTTGAAAATTTCAGATGTGTGGAATCTAACATGAGAGAAGATAGTTGTCCCATTTGATTCTTATGGGATCCCTAAGTATGACACCACATGATTACATGGCCAAATTCTAGTCCAACTATCCGCAGTGCTGATTTCCCTTCCGATTACGTATGATGATTGGAGATTGGGCAGTGATGTCAACATGAAAAGAAATGTGGGTGTAAATTATACCTCTTGGATTGCTTTTATGATCTTATGAATTTAGTGGTGGTTGTAAAAATTGTGGATGTAAATTGGAACTCATGTTATGAACTCAAAATATGGGCATGTATGTGGATATATATATATATATATATATATCTGTGTGTGTGTGTGTTTGTGTGTGTGTGTGTGTACATTTTATGTGTCTTTTTATTTCTATATGACCCCACCCATCCAAGGTGTTATATGAATTTTTCAAATGTTTTTTTTCAGGTTACTAGTACTGGCGTGGCAGAGTTCGCAACATTTCTTTAATTGTAAATCTATATTTAGTGGTGGTTTAAACCACCGCAAGATAAATGGTCCTTATTTAGTGGTGATTTAAACCATTTCTAAATACATACATCATACAATTTAGAGGCATTTTTTGTGCTTTAGCAATGGGTTTCATACAAAAAATTGATATTTTATATGGGTGGTTAAAACTGCCGCCAAAGGGTCCTCATTTTCTATTATCATTTAGTGGCTATTGGTGTGGGTTTTGAGGAATTTCCCTTAAAAAAATGAAACTTTTTTTAGCAGCGGTTAAAACCGCTGCTAAATGTTTTTACTATGGTGGTTTTTAGAAACCGTCGCATATTGAACACCGACACCAAATTTATCGGTGGTTTTTTGAAACTGCTGCATAAGTATAAGGACACAGTTTAAACTGTCACCATAACAAAACAAACCACTTCTATTCGGTGAATTTCTTTTAGTGTGTGTATATATAGATATAAAAATAATAACTAGGACTAGAGGTGTATATCAAGGCACCCATGCATAACGATAAGTAATTGCCTAATTCCCATTGAATTTAAACTTAGTAGGACAATATAATTAGGCCAACATATAAGTAAGGCATATACGGACTCCAATTTTGTTCTTTGACTTGGTATATGTGTCATTTCATTTAATTCTAGTTGCATTCTAATCTAGTCTAAGGAATTCCATATGAAGGAAACCGGGTATCACTCTTGGAGCACAATAATAACTCATCACCATAGGAGTCGATACATGGAATCCCATAAGAACCCAAGTATCATTGAAAATGTTGAATAAAGATATATCCCTATAATACCATCTATGGTATACCATATAGGGAACCAAGTATCACATGTGGAATGGTATGGTAACATTGTCTGATGATCCCTTCCAAGGTAATCCACTAAGGAACCAAGTACCGCTCATGGGAATCATAAAGGCATCCACCTAGTGATCTTGTTCAATGTGTTCTATGAATAACCCATGTATCACTCTCAGCATGCTATAATTCAATTATGAAATTCTAATTAAAATGATCGATGTGACCATCCAAAGTATTCCAAATAAGAACTATTGTATCACCCTTGGCATGACATATAGTGTAACAACCCATGATTTTATGAAAAATATTTTTTTTAATTTCATTGATTTCTTGTGTTGTACGCCACACCAAATGGAGCTTGACTACAAGCATCCCTGACTTGGATTTCATTACACGCAATCGCGACCTTCCACGATAGCGTGTGTTGTACGCAATACGGAGTTTCACTAAACAACGATATGTTATTAAAATATTATATAAACTATTTGTTATGAATAGTAATACCCACTTTCTGAAATTTAATAAATTTTATCTTTCAAAATGGACTTCATTTTTGGATTTGGAATATCGAAATTAGCCTAGGGTGAATTTTTGTTATTTTTCTGAACACTTTCAATTTTTGATGAATAGTGAAAACACTGGGTTACTATTCAAAAACTGACTTTTTATTTAAATAATTATTATTTAATTTAAATTTATTTTAGGTCAAAATTGATACATAATACCTATATAAGTTCAATGTAATTCATTGGAGTCATTTTATAATAATTTTAGATATATAAAAATTTTATTGGACTTTTCATCGTCTTTTACCCACCTCCTAGGAGAATTTGAAAATTTACATAAAACTTAATTTTACCACTTCTGTGAGTAGAATTTCAAAAATACAAGAGACATGGTTAATATGAAGGATTAAAATTTGGTTCAATGAGAAAAAAAATAATTTTTGGGGAATAGTAACTTTTTACTTTTATTTACCACGGTTAAAAGTAAATAGGCTAATTAAGGGTAAAAATGATATTATTATTACCCTAACACATGTCCTAATTATATTGGATAAGTGTAATTCGACCAAAAACAACCTTAGGGATAACATATTACCCTTTAGGTCCACTTGGATTATATTAGGACATTTATTATTATTTTATTTAAAGAAGAGTTAAAAGGGTAAAAATCAATGTTTAATAAATAAAACATTTTTAATATAGGATTACACAAAAGATAACTTCGACTATAAACATTAATTAGAAATCTAGAAATATTTCCAACATAATGGTATTTTATTTTTAATTTTTAGACATTAAATAATTTAATTTATTTATGATATAATGATGATGCAGTAATTACCTTATTAATGAAATATTAGCATAATTAACATTATAAATACCCAAATAAATGTAATTTGAGACTTTTTATGAATTAAACTAATTTTATAGGTTAACATGACATATTAGTATTGATTTAATTAACGTTTTTCTAACTAATCATGCTGTTATGATTTAAAAAAAAACAATTACCAAATAGTGTCAAAATTGACATAAAATAGTTTTAAAAAAAATGTTATATTATTAACTGTTATTTTATTCCTAAAAATATAAGGTTCGACCAAATAACTTACAAAAGGTTATATATATTAATAATGAACAACTTGGAATTCATTTGGCTTGTTATAGTAAGTTTATTAACCATATAGTGTAAGAAAACAAGAAGACACAGTAAAAGTAAAATTATTTAACTTAGAGTTAAATCTAAATGATAAGGTTAAAATAGTAACCTAAATATGCCTAAAATATATTGGTTGAGAGTATTTTGACCATCCCCACATTAGCTTCAAAATAAATCAATTTTAATCTATTAAAAACCGAATATGGCTTTATTATAAAATAATATTTTATGTTTTTCCTAATGTGCCCCTCTCCTCCCTTATAAAAGGGCACCTCCTCCCTCTCCTCCTCACACCACTTTGAGCCTTCATGCTTGGCCAAAACCTGCCCATTTCTCTTCTCCACTTCCCTAGAAACATTCTGGAGGTTCTTGTATTCTCAAAAGACCAACTCTAGTCCCTTAAGAGCAAGCTTAAAGAAGGTGCGTCGAAGAAGAGGTAATCTCTTCTATCAATTCTTTCAAGTTTCTTTCTTCTTAAACATCTTCTTATTTATTTGTTTCATTATAAATTAATAACATCAGTATCTATAATATACTGATATGTTATTATAAATATGAAACAACCCAATTTCACCTTCTATCCATCCTACGGAAAATGAAATCACCGCGCGTGTGTACGTACGGAATACCGTTTCCACATCGCGGTGCAATCTGTTTTTCCACCACCACCTTACTTGGATGGGTATAATGGTGTAAAGAATAACTATATATAGTTATTATAATATCATACTGATTTTTAGATATTATATCACCCACTCCAATTCAATTCAATAAGTATGGGAATGATATCATCGCTCATGTGTATGTACAGATCACTATCTCCACGACACGATGACATTCATTCTCCATGTTAACCATTAAAGAATGATTATAAAGTATATATAATAAATAATAATGAAATACATTACATTATAAATCTAATGTATTTATTTATATATATATTTCATTTACTTACTTCCATTCAAGTCAATAAGGAAAGGAAAACAGCGCTCATGCATACGTAAGGTCTACCGTCTCCATGAATGGTGTATTTCCTTTAATTTATCTATATTATATATATATATACTGAATATATTTGGAAATATAAATCACGATTTACATTATGAAAGTAAGTAAATCGTGATATAAGTAATAATAATATCATGAATAACAAGTCCAAACACGTATGATAAATAAAACGATTTTACCCCAAATGCTGCTTTAACATTTAATTTACAAAAGAACGGGTCATATAATGTCATAAGTGAACCATATATGATATCATAATGATGAATATGATTCTTTAATAATTCAATGACATTATTTAAATCATTATAAAGGAGGTTCAGATACGTACGGAGTATATCGTACTTAAGATATGGGATAACTTTTCCAATCTCATTTTTATCCGAGATTGTTTATTCGTAAGTATTTACTGGGGGTTATATTTATCATCCATGTCTCTGTTTTCTAAAAATGGTTTCATGTATGTTTAAAGTCATTTTTACCCATTTTTTACTTTTACTACATGGTATGTAAGGAATCTTTATTTTTTTTACCATATGAGGTACTTTTTGAATTTTATAGAAAAAGTATGAGAAAAATGTTTTTTTACTTATACGGCATGAATAGATTTTTACAGTTTCATAAAGCCTTATTTTCATGAAGCTTACTCTACAAGATCTCATGACTATTTTCAAAAAAGTCATTTTCTTTTAAAATTGCATGGTATTTTTTGAAAAAGAAAAATGATTTTGAAGAAGAAAGGATATTTTACTCAAGAATTCATTTAAAGTGTTTTGCCAAAACTATTTTCCATATAAGATGACATTATTTAGTATGATTTAGTTTCAAGTATAATGTATCTATGATTTACATGGTTTCACTTTTCTTATGATGAAATGATATCCATTTTTTATATGGATTATGTTATGATGGGATGATGTTTATGAAACCCATTTTATTCTTTGGGTTATGATGAATGATTTATGTTTATGTTGTGGTACACGTAAGAATTATTTTAATTATGATATGGGTGAGACCTATATCTCCCTCCAATGCATTGGGTAAAGATTTATATCTCATGAGATAGACATGGCTGGAATGGTAAGTTAATCCAGTTCAGTGATACAGGACTGGAACAAGGAGTGAACTTGATTCAGAAAGGGACTTTGTCCACTAAGATGATCTTGGCAGCAATGCCTTGGCTACTATGGAAATCATATCATTTCTTAATGGTTTGAAACAATTACATGTTTTATTCCCATTCCACTTTATCATGATTGATTTCCCTTTATGATATATGTCTTACGTACTTCCAAGATTTATTTCTTTACTCAATATTTTGATGTTTAGATTTTATGTTCAAGTTTTTGCATTCAAATGTTTATGGATTGTTTTAAGTTCTCTATGTTTACCCTTACTGAGCATTTGAGCTCAACCTTTTTTATGTTTTCTTTTCCCCATGATATAAATAAAGTTTTTAGGTAAGAAAACAAAAGGGGAAGATCTTTATGGGAGATGTTGAAGATCTTTCACTATGATTAGAAGATTATGTTTTGAGTTTCCAAAGGCACTAAACTATTACGGTTCTTGTGTGTTGGTTTTTGTTATGTATTATGTTTTCTGCAAAAGTAATGTAATTTCTATGTATGTCAAGTATGTATCTCTACAGTTGGTATCATAGGAAAGGTTTAGTTAACCTTTGGAAACTAGGATGCCAAAACTTTAGTGAGATCCCTAGATATATTTCTAAGTTATGTCTAGGGATGTCCCTAATGTTAAGTATAGGTATAGGTTATAGTCCTAGAATTATGGTAAAAATATTAGAATTAATCCTAAGATGTTAGATATTTAAAGTACTCCCCCTTTATTATGTTGTTTTCATAGCATGAATTTTGCCTCTCACACTGTTCCTTTTGGGTTTTAGGAAATGGATGGAACCCGAAGGAACCGTGTCGATCAATATAATGGAAAATGAAATGATTGTCCTCCCGAGCAACCAAATGTGATGGGAGATGGAATGAAAAATCTTATTTCAATACTTACACAAGCTATGAATCATTCTGGATTTCCAAATGATCAGAGAAGGGAACAATATTCTATTGAGTCCTTCATGTGGCAACGCCCACTGTCTTTCAATGGGTCTTCTGATCCACTTGTTGCTGAACAATGGATTAGTACCATTGAAAAGATATTTTCCATACTTCTCTATTTAGAACAGGAAAAAGTCATTTTAGTTGTTTACCGTTTAGAAGGTGAAGTAGACCAGTGGTGGACTCTAATTAAGAATACAAGTCCCCAAGATGAAATTGAATCCATGGAATGGGACGAGTTTAGGAACTTGTTTTTCAGTATGTACTTCCCTCGTATTCTTTGAAGAAATATGGAAAAGGAGTTACTTGAGCTTAAGAAAAAAAATGATGAATCTGTTGGTATATACGAGGCGAATTTTACAAGGCTTCCAAGGTATACATATGGATTTATCATCCAACATGAAAGTAAAGTTGATCGATTATTCAGTGGCTTAAAACCAAGTCTTCAAAGGGAATTAGCGATAAGAGACTTTAGTAGCTATGAATAAATTGTGCGTTGTGCTATCACGGTAGAACTGGAAGTTGGTGTTACATATCCATCTCATGGTTTTGACTAGAAACGAAAGATGGAGTTCAAGGAGAAATCTCAGAACAATGGTGAAAAGAAGATGAATGTTTCTTTATGCTAAAAGTGTGGAAAGAAGCATGGTGGGGGTTGTCTAAAAGGTACTAGAAAATGTTTTAAGTGTGGAAAATAAGGTCATTGAGTAGTTGAGTTTCGAAGTAATGGGAAAAAGGTAGTTAATTATTTGAATAGAGAAAAGATTATAGAGAACGCTCCACCAACACTTCAATGCTACAATTGCAAGGAAATGGGGAATTATGCTAACCAATTCCCTAATCCAAGGGTTAATGATGACCAAAATCAACAAACTCTTAAGGAAAAGGACAAAGGGAAGTCACATGCGATCACTATAGGCGATGTTGAATATGAAAATGATTTGGTGGAATGATTAAGTGTTTATGTAATGAGATTCCAAAATAATGTTGTATATAGTATCATGGAATATTGGAATATTTATGTATTGGTCTATTGTGGTTTTCAATAAATTTATGGTACCGGTAACCATGAAATGTGATTTTGGAAAGTATATGATATGATAAGTAGAAAATTAAATGTTTAATAGTTTTCATGAGCTCATGACAGATATATGGACTTAGTGATATTATGGTTTGAGTATATAGAATTTTTGGGATTTTGGTATGTGGATAGAGTTAACTTTTGACAGCACTCAAGTTTTCACTAAGGTTCTATGGTAATTTATGTTTCAAAAGAATACATGATTAAGGTATTCACATGTTTGGAATGCGATAAACAAGACATATCTTATGATATATGGGGGATAAATAACGGTATTCACATGCTTGGTTAATGAAATTTCTAGGAATCGTTTTCTTTATACTATGAGATTGGATAGATGTATTTTGGATAAGTCTAAAGACTGGAATAGATTATGTCGGACATCAGATAGTATTGTTTAAGGCTCGAAATTTTTTCCATATTATTTCTATAATGTTATAATAGTGAATTTTTAGGGGAAAGAGACAACCTACAGGACGGGAGATAACCTGTTGCGTCGGACAAGGTTGAGGGAATTGAACCCACAACCGAAGTGCAACATGCCTTTATTTCCTACCACTGGCCTACATGAAGTCCCTGGTTAATATAAACTAGTTTTATTAAGGGGTATGATAGATAAATTATAAGTCCATTTTTGGAATCATATACGATTAACCTCACCATAGATGGACTTATGTATATTTGATAACTTTTTCTAACCTTTTGTTTGAGACATATGGAATGACCAATCATTCTATCACATGATCTTCTAACACTTCACGAATGAAAAATTCAACTTCATTTCTTTAAGAGATGAAGTGTAAATTGTTCAAGGCATGAACAATGGTGATATTATACCAAAATAAAGTAAGTATTTCTTCTAATTCAAATTCTTCAACTTTAGGGAAATGATTTTGAAAACCAAAAATGTTGTCCTAGTTCACTTATATCCGATGAATCAGATGGTACCTTAGATCATCAAAAATTTATGGCTTTGTGATTGTTGTATTTTTCATAGAAATGTTCTCTACCACTCTCCATCAGAACTTGATGGTTAGATATCTCTTCCATATCCATATTTTCACCTATGTTCTCCTTTGTGGAAACCCAGTGATTAGTTAATTTGGGTAACTGTTACATTTCATACTTTAGTTTTTAAAGATAAGTTTTGATATTCCTTTTTACGATGTGGGTTTATATTAAATAAACTTTTGGGTAGTAAACCATTTATAACCCCAACAAATTTCAAGGGCAAAATTCATTTTAAGGGGGGTAGAATGTAACACTCCGAGATTTTATGAATTTTTTTTAATTTCATTGATGTCTTGTGTTGTACGGAACACCAAATGGAGCTTGACTACACACATCCCTAACTTGTCTTGCATTACACGCAATCACGACCTTTCACGATAGCGTGTGTTGTACACAATACGGAGTTTCACTAAACAACGATATGTTATTAAAATATTATATAAACTACCTGTTATGAATAGTAATACCCACTTTTTGAAATTTTATAAATTTTATCTTTCAAAATGGACTTCATTTTTGGATTTGGAATATCGAAATTATCCTAGGGTGAATTTTTGGTATTTTTCTGAAAACTTTCAATTTTCGATGAATAGTGAAAACACTTGGTTACTATTTAAAAACCGACTTTTTATTTAAATAATTATTTATTTTATTTAAATTTATTTTAGGTCAAAATTTACACGTAATACCCATATAATTTCAATGTAATTCATTGGAGTCATTTTGTAATAATTTTAGATATATAAAAATTTTATTGGACTTTTCACCGTCTTTTACCCACCTCCTAGGAGAATTTGAAAATTTACATAAAACTTAATTTTACCACTTCTATGAGTAGAATTTTAAAAATCTGAGAGAAACGGTTAATATCAAAGAGTAAAATGTGGTTCAATAAGATAAAAATAAATTATGATGAATAGTAACTTTTTACTTTAATTTACCACCTTTAAAAGTAAATAGGGTAATTAAGGTAAAAATTATATTATTATTACCCTAACACATGTCCTAATTCTATTGGATAAGTTTAATTCGACCAGAACTAACCTTAGGGATAAAATATTACCCTTTATGTCCACTTGGATTAGATTAGGACATTTATTTTTATTTTATTTAAAGAAGAGTTAAAAGAGTTAAAATCAATGTTTAATAACTAAAACATTTTTAATATATGATTATAAAAAAGATAATTTAGACAATAAACATTCATTAGAAAGATAAAAATATTTCCTACATAATGGTATTTTATTTTTAATTTTTAGATATTAAATAATTTAATTTATTTATGACACAATGATGATGCAGTAATTACCTTATTAATGAAATATTAACATAATTGATATTATAAATACACAAATAAATGTAATTTGAGACTTTTTATGAATTAAAATAATTTTATAGGTTAATATGATATATTATTATTGATTTAATTAACGTTTTTCTAACTAATCATGCTGTTATGATTTTTAAAAAAATCAATTACAAATAGTGTCAAAATTGACAAAAAATAGTTTTTAAAACAATAGTATATTATTAACTGTTATTTTATTCCTAAAAATATAAGGTTCGGCCAAATAACTTATAAAAGGTTATATATATTAATAATGAACAACTTGACGTTCATTTGTCTTGTTATAGTAAGTTTATTAACCATATAGTGTAAGAAAACAAGAAGACGCGGTAAAAGTAAAATTATTTAACTTAGAGATAAATCTAAATGATAAGGTTAAAATAGTAACCTAAACATGTCTAAAATATATTGGTTGAGAGTATTTTGAACCATCCCCACATTAGCTTCAAAATAAATCAATTTTCAGCTATTAAAAACCGAATATGGCTTTATTATAAAATAATAGTTTGTGTTTTTCCTAATGTGCCCCTCTCCTCCCTTATAAAAGGGCACCTCCTCCCTCTCCTCCTCACACCACTTTGGGCCTTAATTATCGGCCAAAACCTGCCCATTTCTTTTCTCCACTTCCCTAGAAACATTCTGGAGGTTCTTGTCTTCTCAAAAGACCAACTCTAGTCCCTTAAGAGCAAGCTTAAAGAAGGTGCGTCGAAGAAGAGGTAATCTCTTCTATCGATTATTTCAAGTTTCTTTCTTCTTCAACTTCTTCTTCTTTAGTTGTTTCATTATAAAGTAATAACATCAGTATATCTAATATACTTATATGTTTTTATAAATATTAAACAAACACATTTCACCTTCTATCCATCCAACAGAAAATTAAATCACCGCGCGTGCGTACGTACGGAATACCGTCTACACGTCGTGGTGTAATCCGTTTTTCCACCACCACCTTATTGGATCGGTATAATGGTGTAAAGAATAACTATATATAGTTATTATAATATCATACTGATTTTGAGATATTATATCATCCACTCCAAATCAATTCAATAAGTATGGGAACGATATCATCGCCCATGCGTATGTACGGATTACCGTCTCCACGACGCGATGAAATTCATTATCCATGTTAACCATTAAAAAATGATTATAAAGTATATATAATGAGTAATAATGAAATATATGACATGATAAAGCTAATGAATTTATTTATATATATATGTCATCTACTTACTTCCATTCAAGTCAATAAAAAAAGGAAAACAACGTTCATGCGTACGTAAGGTCTACCATCTCTATGAACGATGTATTTCCTTTAATTTTTCTATATTATATATATATATACTGAATATATTATGATATATAAATCATGATTTAAATTATGAAATTAAGTAAATCATGATATAAGTAATAATAATATCATGAACAACAAGTCCAAACAAGTACAATAAATAAAACGATTTTACCCAAAACACTGCTTTAACATGGAATTTACAAAAGGACGGGTAATATAATGTCATAAGTGAACCATATATGATATCATAACAATGAATATTATTCTGTAATAAGTCAATGAAATTATTTAAATCATTATATAGGTGGTTTAGATACGTATGAAGCATATCGTACTTAAGATAAGGGATAACTTTTCCAATCACGTTTTTATCTGAGATTGTTTATTTTTAAGTATTTACTGGGGTTATATTTATCATCCATGTCCTTGTTTTCTAAAATTGGTTTCATGTATGTTTAAAGTCCTTTTTACCCATTTTTGACTTTTACTACATGGTATGTAAGGAATATTTTTTTTACCATACGAGGTACTTTTTGACTTTTCTGGCAAAAGTATGAGAAGAATGTTTTTTACCTTATACGGCATGAACGAATTTTTACGGTTTCCTAAAGCCTTATTTTCATGAAGATTACTCTACAAGATTTCATGACTATTTTCAAAAAAATGCTTTCCTTTTAATATTGCATGGTATTTTGTGAAAAGAAAAATGATTTTGAAGAAGAAAGGATATTTTACTCAAGAATTCATTTAAAGTGTTTTGTCAAAACTATTTTCCATCTAAGATGACATTATTTAGTATGATTTAGTTTCAAGTATAATGTCTCTATGATTTACATGGTTTGAATTTTCTTATGATGAAATGATATCCATTTTTTTATTTGGATTATGTTATGATTCGATGATGTTTTTGAAACCCATTTTATTCTTTGGGTTATGATGAATGATTTATGTTTATGTTGTGGCACACGTAAGAAGGATTTTAATTATGAGATGTGTGGGACCTATATCTCCCTCTAATGCATTGGGTAAAGATTTATATCTCATGAGATAGAAATGGCTGGAATGGTAAGTTAATCCAGTTCAGTGATACAGGACTGGAATGAGGAGTGAACTTGATTCAGAAAGGGACTTTGTCCACTAAGATGGTCTTGGCAGCAATGCCTTGGCTACTATAGAAATCATATCATTGCTTAATGGTTTTCCACAATTACATGTTTTATTCACATGCTACTTTATCATGATTTATGTCCATTTATGATATATGCCTTATGTACTTCCAAGATTTATGCCTTTGCTCGAGATTTTGATGATTATATTTTATGTTCAAGTTTTTGCATTCAAATGTTTATGGATTGTTTTATGTTCTCTATGTTGACCCTTAATGAGCATTTGAGCTCACCCTTTTTTATGTTTTATTTTCTCCAGGATATAAATAAAGGTTTTAGGTAAGAAAACAAAAGGGGAAGATCTTTATGGGAGATGTTGAAGATCTTTCACTATGATTAGAAGATTATGTTCCGAGTTTCCAAAGACACTAAACTATTACGGTCCTTGTGTGTTGGTTTTTGTTATGTATTAAGTTTTCTGCAAAAGTAAGGTAATGTCTATGTATGTCAAGTACGGGTCTATACATATAAGATGGTCCTGTTTAATGTTATCCCATGACATTTAACAATTCTCTTATGTTAAATTTATAATTTCATTTCATTAGAATAACTTAAGCTATAAATAGTATAAGTAAGGGAATATACACATGTCCTACCACTTTCCTTTAGTATGGTTCAAATTACATCTCATTTTCATGGGAAATTAAAAATACCTTAATTGGTATTCCAAAAATCATTCAAGGCATAAAGCTCATAGGCCTTTAAGGAAGGCACACCATAAGGGGTGGATCACATCAAGGTGGAAACCCACCGACATTAAATATAGGTTTCTAGAACTACCCTAAACATGGAAATATGCATTAAATTAATTAAATTATATTTTTTCACGACAAGAAAAAAGGCAATTCGAGGCGGGTTTTCACGGGGGTTTTAAAAACCACCGCGAAATGTGCAAAAAAAAAATTACTTTTTTTTAATTTTTTTTAATTTTTTCAAGGATTAGCGGCGGTTATTTAAAAAACCACCGCGAAATAGCGGCGGTTTGGGTAAAACTGCCGCGAAATGAAATGAAAAAAATAAAAAAAAACATGAGAAACCACGAAATCACTAAAACGACCATAAATTTTGATCCGGGCGTCCGTTGGAGTGCCACGACCTGTTAAATCAAAGCTCATGAAGAGATCTAGAAGCACGTATAATCAAAACCATGAGACGGTCTAAGGTGTGGAAGATATGAGAGTTGTAATAAAGTTGAAAAAAGTTCTGTCGAAGCCAGGGAAGAGAGATACACACCAGATCGACACAAGCAAGCTTCTGTCGTGTTTTTCGACCCCAAAAATCCATCTGAAGGCCTCCGAAACCCCGTTTCCGTCACCAGTGTCCCGTCGAACTTGTCTTCAAATGGACCTAACATTCGATCTGCGCGTCAGTTCGGACTCCTCCACCTGCCAGATCGTAGGTCGTTCCATAAGCTTCGGTTTGACTGGTCGTGGCGCCCATATGGACTCCTGGATCATAATTTATGGCCTTTTTAGTGGGTATCAGGTTTGTTATGTTTTTCGATGCCTCGTTTCTAGCACCCATTCCCCATCAGATTTTTTATAAACAGTCGTAACTTCTGATCCGTCGGTCCATTCAGTCTCTTTCACCTATCAGCTCGACGATCGTTTTAGGATTTTTGATTTGACTGGTCGCGGATCTGGAACGGACTCTCGGATCATAAGTTATCTCCGTTAATGTGAGTCCAATGTTTTTGTCACTTTATGACCGTTTTGACGAGTTTTAACAGTTGCTCCATTTATTATTGTTTATTTAGGTTTCCATGACTTGTTATCTTTATCAATGGTTTTTTGTAGGTTATTATGATGATTGTGTTGAATTCTTAAGGGGTTTTCCAGAGTTGTCATGAGTTTTCATGCTTTCTCATTCTTTCTAATGCCTCATTCTTCATGCTTCTCCATCCGTTTTCATGTGTTTTCATGATTTTCCATCCCTTATCATGTCTTTTCATACTTTTTCATGTGTTTCATTTATTATTTATTATTTATTATTTATAATATACTTTAATTTATTTATTATCTATTATTTGTTACTGGTTATTTATTATTTATATTCATTTATTATTTATTATTTATATTTATTTATTATTTATTATTTATTATTTATTATTATTAATAATAAGATATTATTATTATTAATAATATTTTTTTTCTGGTTATTTATTATTTATTATTTATTATTTATATTTATTTATTATTTACTACTTATTATTTACTACTTATTATTTATTATTTATTATTTATTATTTTTTATTTTTTATTTATTATTTATTATTTATTATTTTGATTTATTATTTATTTATTTATTTATTATTTATTATTATTTATTATTTATTATTTATTATTTATTAATAATAATATTTTATTTATTATGTGTTATTTATTATTTAATATTTATTATTAAATATTTTTATTCTTTATTCTTTATTCTTTATTCTTTATTATTATTTATTATTTATTATTTATTATTATTATTTATTATTTATTATTTATTATTTATTATTTATTATTTATTATTATTATTTATTATTTATTATTT
>CAUJRU010002095.1:62500-94675 GCA_963277665.1 Viscum album
TTCTACTATTGACCAAAACCACTGAAGTTTTAGATGTCAATTCAACCAAGGATAAACCTTTCATTGGGACTTCACAATCATTTTACAGTGGTCCCAATGTCGAAGGGTTGTTGTATGTTATATGAGACCATAATGAAGGGATTTGGATTCTTGATATAGGGGTTAAATCCCTTTAACCTTTTAAAAAACAGAGAGTTCAACAATCAGGTTAATTTTTTTTGTAATAAATATTGTATTTACCTATATTATTATCCATTCACTACTGAATTTATGTAATATTAATAAAATGTTCACCCACTTATATAGATAATGAATTATTCACATTTTGATTCTCCCAATTGTGAGGAACAACTAGTTTCTCAACATAACATTGCTCCCAATGTAAAGGAACAAAAACCTTCTTTACATGTTGATGCTACCAATCTAGAGGAACAACATATTGATGATGTTTAAGATGAGAAAATAGTATATGGTGAACAACCTATATCCCATAAAAAAGCAGCAGCATTGTAGCATGACAGTGCTAGAAAAATTTATTAAGGCGAGAAACAAAGGTATCAAATTCGAGGTTGGATGGAATGCATGTGGCCAACCTGTTAACCCCAAAAAGGCCATGTTCAATAGTTACATTAGGATCACCACTTTAATGTGTGTTCCGATTAATGTAGATTCTTGGAATATTGTTATTCCCTTTCTTGAGACTATAATTTGGAAAGAGATTAGGGTAAAATTATGATATACTTTATTTATTTTACAAAAAATTAAAATAATAAAACATAGTTTTACTATTAATTATCCCTTATAGAGTACATTTATTATTGATGAATCACAAATGAAATTTGTATTAATGATTTCTGGAAAGGCTCATAGAGGATTTTAGATAATTCTTATGAAGTATCATCTCAATGATGCTGAATTTAGAATAAACCTGCACTTACTACGTATGTATACACACCTGATAAAATAAAAAGTGTGGGATGTATTTATTGGTCATCGCGAGGAGACATATTTTGAGGTACATTGTTAATAGTAATACATTATTTCATAATATGTATATTAATCACTTTGATTAAGAACTTCTAATTTACAAAATAGGAACTGAGGAATGAAAATCAGCAATGTGTAGAAAAACCAACGTACCCCTAACCTGAAGCATGGATGGGGCATGCTTCACTTGAATAAAATGGAATATATTTTAAATATACCATAATAATTTTATCTGATATGAAAAAAACATCATTATGTTCCTTTATTTATATGGAGATTGGTGACTAGATATCCAAATCCACTTCCATCCCACATCATGAGTTACTTATCGAGGAACATGTAAATAAATACAAGATACTAATAGATAAAAACACAAAAACAAAAGTGTGGGAAGCATGTGATAGTATGAAATAATAAAAAATTATTTAAATTGGTATTACATAATAATGATTAATAACTTTCCAATATTTTTTATCTAAATTAGACACAAGAATCATCATGAGATACACCTGATGAATAACTACTATAAGTGTCCTTAAATCCACCAGAACAGTATGGTCACATTAGAGTTGTGGGTTTTGGGTGTCACTCCAAAAATATTTTTAGAAAATAAATTAACTGGGGAATAAGATATGAAATTGGAAGAGTTTTAGGAATAATTATCAGATCTCAATGAAAAACTTAATCGGCATTCAAATTTGTTAGAAAATGTCATGGGAAGGAATCAAAGAGAAGAAAAAACTCATGAAAAACCACTACATGAAGACCCCCCCCAAAAACATTGAGGAAACCCATTCCCCTCAATGTACTATCTTAGAAGAGGTAATCAATATTTTCATAATTTTTTCTAATAAATATGAATCAGACTAATGCTAATGCCTTTCCTGTAATGATATTCTGCAAGTTGAAAATTATTGAGATTTATATCTATCAATACCCATCCATTATGTTATTGTTAGTGGTACCATGTATAGTATCCATGGTGATATTCTAAATAATAAAAAACTTCCAATATGTTATGGGAGAGTGGGGATTCATGTATCTTATGATCCAAGCATTGAGTGACCTATTCCCCTTGATAATGTGCATATTCATATGATAAAGAAAGATATAGGAACTTTCATAGCATAGATATTAGATTTTGTAAAAATACATGTCGATAGGAGGTAGTAATTTACAATTTATTTTTTATTATTTTTTTAATAATTAATGAAAAAAGACTTGAATTGATGAATGTTATTACAAATGGATAAAGGGAAGAGGTTAAATATAATGTTGATTAAAAATTATCTAAAGGATAAAAAACAAATAAAAAATATCATCACAATGTACCTTTACCCTGCTTAGGTAAATTAGGGATGGATTAGATGAAGAAAAATACAAATACACTTGGGGGATGAATTGTGAACTTCAAAAACTTTTTATAGTTTATGAGCACCTATCATTTTATGCTTCGAACCTTTAATTTTATATTTAAGATGAGCGAGATAAGAATATAAACAAAGGAAATGAACATAGTGTTGTATATTAGTTCAAGGCACAAAGATCCCCTAGTCCACTCCACCAATGCTCAACTCCATGAGCTTAGTGATTTTACTATCAGGTCCTCTAATCCTAAGACCTTTAAACTAAAACTGAGTGCATGCAACAAAAACTTTAAAATACATTACAAAGACTTTTGGTTATTTTACAAGGAACTGAATATCCACATATTAGTACCAGAATTTGAAATGTAACCATGAATATGTATGAGAAACCGAAAATCAAATAAATCAAAAGAGTTTGATTTGTTTTATGGTATAGGTTAGACTTCAAATTTTGCAGCAACAACTGACATATGAAATCAGAACTTCAATATAGCATGGAAGAAAATATATCTTCAACATTCACATAGGTTTTCTTCAAAAAGAAGAAAAAACACCAAATATATGTTTAAAAATTTAAATCCTTAATGTTTATCTTCACTAAATATTTCATTGTTCTTGTATAATAAGATTTAACAAATAAATGCAGTAGAAATGATGAAAATAGCAGTGTGTAGATCAGATGGATGTAAAAATGTTTGTATGCGAAGTGTGACTCTGATGGATATGAAACATATCTTTATCTATATATGTTTATGTGCATATGTATATATATAGTTTTTTCAATTAAGAGTGTCTTGATATTTATATAGCATGTCAAACAACTCCTAGTCAAATTAGCTCTAGAAATATCGCATAATAAATTGTAAATATTTTAATTAAAAAACATTCAAAAGATTCGTAATTCATTTTGAGAAGAGTAACATTATATTCTAATGAAAATGAGTCTTTAAAAAAAATCATAATGATCTATTTAATCGGTCATAACACAGATTTTAATAGATCTTTACTCCCCTAAAGATCATTGCATAAATCTCTTATAATATCATGGATTTAAAACTCCATCGCTGAATTGTTGAATAGAGGGTTCCTCCATGTGATAACAAAACACCAAAAAAGGGCTGAATAAAAATTTAGGGTTGATGTACCATATGTTTTTACCCCAAACATAGGGGTTATTTCTAACACAGGGTCAATTAACCACACTTTCCTCTTTCTCAAACATCGGGTTTGATTCTAAGATAGGGTTGTTGAACAATACTTTCACAACAATGTTGGGTATATGATCCATACACAATTTTTCAAACACAGGTTTCCTTCCTTATATTATTCTTGCAGATGTAGGGTATGATAAATGTTTATAGAATATAATAAAATTCATTCCAAACACTTTAAAAAATATTCCCTACAGACCAATGACTTGAATATTTTTTGAGAATAAATATTTCCGCAAATTTTACATTTCTGAAACTCACTTAAAAAAAAATTATTAGTAACAAAAATGTGGTTTTCTGTGACCATAAAAACCAAAAATATTTTAATGAATTTTTTTAATAAACACATGCTTAATAATATCCGTGTTTTTTATGATAAAAAACCCATAAAATAAATACATAAAATCTAAAAACAATTTTTAGAAGAAGACAAAATAAATAGTTCCATATCTTTCTCTTTAAAATATGTCTTCCATAAATAAAAATTCTCTCCCATTTTAAGGATTAAAACATCATAAATGAAACTACACCCCCAATGAAAATAAATATATAAAATTCTCTTTTTTATATTATCCCACTATGTAAATTTTCTTATTGAAAATTTCACTAACTTTGTATTCATGAATATTATAAAACTTCTCCCATATAAAATAGAAACTATAATATTATCCCCTTAAAAACAATAAATTCACAACATATAAAACTTCTCACCATTTTTTGACATATATAAGATAAGATTAGTACAATTAACACCCCCAAAATTTATGATTTCTTTAGAAAGACATAAATATTTATAAAAGGATCATATAAGAGTAGAAAATGACTATTTTTTAAAAAATAAACCTCAATCATAATATATTGGATTATTTCAATGATGATTTTTCATAAGTAAAGAAAAAAAAATTAGGTTCATGATTTCATAAGAAAAAAATAAAAAATAAAAAATAAATTATGAAGCATCTAATTGCATTATTTTAACTAAACAATATATTAAAAATAGTACATATAAAAAAAATAAATGTAATGAGTTAATATGTATACTATTCATATAAACTTTGAAAAATTAAATCTTTTTCCTCTAAAACATTAAAAACTATTTACAGTAATTATAATCTGTTTAAGAACCTGATGCTCTTTGATAAGAAGAATAAGAACACTATTCAACCAGAAACAACATCAGTTTATGAAGATTGATCTTAGTAACAACCTATCCTCTGATCAACTATTTTTGATTTATTATTTCTAACGTGAAAGATTCCAAGTTTTCTTTTGATATCGAGCTATCTCTCATATTCTTATATTACTTTTGTAATGAATCAAAAGAAAATTTTGATATAGATTCTTTATATAGAACATAATGAAACTTTCTAGACACATTCAAATTATCTTGTAGCTTCTCTTTTTCTTCATTCAAAGAGATAACTTTAAACTAAATTCCTTTATAAGATATTTGAAATGAAGTGACATCTAGTTCATCAATACAATGTCCTTATTTGTTTCTTTCAGAATAATTTTCACAAAAATCTTCAACAAATGATATTTACTATTATTTAAATGAGTTAGAAGGATTTACTTTCATCCTTTTGTGAAAAAGATTTTTTTATGAACCTGAAGTACTTAATCTATTCGTCTATCGATGATTGGTTTTGAACAGTTTTTTGATCATGATATTTTAAATAAGAAGAAGAATAAGAACAATATAAAAATAATTTTTAAGAAAAAGATGAAATGGTTGGTTCTGAAAAAATGCAGACAGAGTTTCATTTTCATTTATCCTAAGTGAATAGAATAATCATTATAGATTTTATCTTTCAAATAGACATGTTACGTAAAAAAGATGTTTAGATTTTGTAAACAAATGCAAAAAGAAACATAATGATTAAAAATATATTTAATGGTGTAAAATATAAAATCTTCATAAAATACTTTATTTTCCAAAAATATTTTATAAAAAGTTTTAAATATATTTAATAAATTAGTTATAAAAATATATTAATAGTTGACATAAACAATAAAGGAAACACTTTATCAATTTTTAAGAGATATCACTATTTCCCTTTAATAAAATTTATTAACCAGAAGCATATTTTTATAAAAATAGAATACTTGTTGGACCAATGTTTATAAAACTGAGGATTTTTTATAATGAACTACTTCAATGTTTTCCACCCATTTCATAGGGACATTCTTTTATCCATTGATTTGATCACTAAAATATTTAATGATAAATCATAGTGGTGTAATCCTGCAAAACATCAAATAAAATTTCCTTTTGGTACCCATATGATTTTGGGTCAAACAGTGTTAGAAATTAAATATTTCGGTTTCCAAAATTGTTTATTTTGAGTAGTAATTCTACAATTTAGGATAGATATTTATTTTGAGAAATAATCATTTTTAACACCAAATATTTTTAGATTTCTAAAACAGTAATCATTTTCATAATGACCATTTATACCAAAATAAAAACATTTAACAGTAGACATGTTTTTGTTATTTAAACCAGGAAGAAAAAAGTTATTATATATTTTTGGGCTTCCATCATTACTTCCAATTATAAATTTTAATTTTGGTATTTTGTTTTTTACAAGTATTTGATTTAAATATTTTTTTTAGAAGAAATACTAGAATGATATTTTAAATCATTAACTTCAGCCCTTAATTCTTTAATCTTCATGTCCTATAAATAACTACAAATTTTAGAAACCTTATATTTTAAATCTATAATTTTATTAATAATTTTTATTTTTCTAATAAAATGGTATCATATGATTTTATAATTTTTCTATAGTCCTTTTTTATGGTTTCATATTTATCATGTAGCATAAAAAAATATTTATTTAACTAATCATAAGAAAGTTTCTATAAAATAGAGTTTTGAGAGTATGATGATTGTACCTCATAAATATCAGTTATAAGGCATACAATTTTATTCTAAACATTTGATTTTGTAGAATATTTATCTTGTGAACTTGAGGAATTTCTCCAGGTGGACTTTACAAACTTCTCAACTTTTATTTGGTAATTGGATTTCCTTTGATCTTTGAGTTAGGGATAGTTATCTTTTTTATGACTTCTTTCCTTACATTCATAACATCTATCTTTTTCATTACCATTACTTTTCATTCTTTTCAAAATTTCAATTTTTTAAGAAAGATCTAAAAAATATTTATCAAAATCTAGAAGATTTGAATCAGATGATTCATCAATTACAGTGTCAAGAGAATTTTGTTCATGTTTAATATGATTTTATACTTAAACCTTCATCTCAACATCATACATCATTAATGTCTTAATGAACTATTTAATTTTCAATTCATTTACTAATATAGACGTGCATATATCATCAAATATTCCATTTCATTTAGGAGTTAGTACTTTGAAATTTTTTAATTCTTGATCTAATTGATAAATTGAATCTCCAAAAGAAATAATAATATTGAAGATCTATTTCATCCATTCATACATTTTATTGATAAGTTCATTCTTATATTTTCTAAAACTATCAAACTTTAGCTTTTTAGTAGTGTACATTAATTTTATAACCTTATCAACTTACTAAGGGAAAAAAATTGTTTTCCACATATCATATGTAGTAGAACGTTGATATAATCAATTGAATTTATCATTTCCTAATCCACACACAATAGCATTCATGGATATTGAATTGGGATCATAATCTATTTCTTGATCAATACTTCAGTATTCCAAATATTATTTATAAATCTCATTAGGCTTAACAACCATTAAAAAACTATTATTTCAAAATTTTCCAAATAAATAACCATGTGTGCTTCCTATCATTATAGTTCATTACCATTAAAATACAAAGCACAAATTATTGACATGAATTATCTAGAATCATCCATTCCAAGATGTCTTCATTTGAATCTTTAACTCAAGCTTGTTAGAGCCAATATAATATTCTTGAATTTTGAACAAGATTACAAACATTTAAAGAACTTTGATATAAAAAAATATTCAACTAATAAAGAAAAATTTCTTATTCAAGAGAATTTCCAAGAAAATATACCATAAGAGCATTTCCCATTGATACCAATTGTTAGGCCGGGTGGCTATGACAATGAAAAAGATAGACATAAGAGGGGGGGGGGGGGGTGAATTATTCACTTCAAAAGCATTGATAGTTTCTAAACACCTATCTTATTATGTAGTTAACCATTCATTTTCTCTTTAAGATGAGTGAAAAATTGGTATAAATAAAGTAAATGAACATAATGGTGTATAGTGGTTCAGGGAACAAATATCCCCAAGTCCACTCCATCAAAACTCAACTCTACGAGCATGGTGATTTCACTATTAGGTCCTCTTATCCTATGACCATAAAACCACAACTGAGTGTTGGAAGATGAAACCTTACAAGAGTTTACAAAGCCATCTGATTCATTTACAAGGAACCAAATATTGACATCTTAGTACAATAACCTGACACGTAACCACGAATGAGTACAATCGGCCAAAAATAAAATAAATCAAAAGATTTTGATTTGTTTTATGGTACATGTTACACTTCATAGTTTTCAGTAGAAACTAACAAATGAATTCATATCTTCAATATAGCACGATAGTAAATAGATATTCAATGATTCACATGCTTTCTTTAAAAATATTTAAAAACTAGACATATGTTTAAACATATATGTCCCCAAAGTGTATATTCACCAAATACTTCATCATTATTGCATAAGAAGGCATAACAAATAAATTTAGTAGCATAGAAATCAAAAGTAGTGAGTATATCAGATAGATCTCAACCTCTTTGTCTCCAAAGTGTAGCTCTGTCAAAAATTACTCATAACTTTTTCTATATACTTATTTGTGTATATATATATATTTATATCTATTTTTTAATGAAGATCATCTTGATATTTATACAGCAGGTCAAACAGCTTTGGGTGAAACCATCTCCATAGATATCTCACAATAAATTTTGAATATTTGAATTCAAAAACATTCAAAAGAGTCATAACTTTTTGTAATAAGGTTAATGTTTTACTCCGATAAATATGAGCAATCAAAACAATCATAAAAATCCTTTTAATTAGTCATAGAATATATTTAAACATATATTTACTTAAAATATGAATGTTGAATAAATCTTTGATAATATTTTAGACTTAAAACTCCATCATTTAATAGTTAGATGTTGGTTTCTTCCATGTGATGAAAAAACACCAAATGTTGGGTTGGATTCCAAAGTGAGGTTGATGTACCATATGTTTGTTTCCTCAAACGTAGGGTTGAATATGAACGTAGGGTTGATTAATCATACTTTCTACTATCCCAAACTCTAGGTTCGATACTAACATAGGGTTACTGAACCATACTTTCATGACAATGTTGGTTATATGATCTATACATGTTATTTCAATTGTAGGGTTCCTTTATTACATTACTCTTTCACACATAGGTTTTGAAAAACATTTCCAAAATATGATAAAATGCATTCAGAACACTTTAACCAATATTCCATGCAGACCAATGAATTGAATATAATTCCAAAATAAATATTTCCATGAATATTACTTTACTAAATGTCACTCAAAATAAATTCGTTAGTAAGACAAATGTGGGAATTTCGGAGTATCAAAACCAAAAATACATTAACAAAATTGTTGAATAAACAAATCTTGAACATCCCATTCAACTTCCACATTTACTAACTCTAAAGGTTAATGCAGATACAATGTTAGTAATAGGAAATACATCAATAATTGATTTTAATTAAGAGGTGTATGAAGATGATATTACAGAATATATTGGTCTTGAGAATGTAATTGAGTTCCTCAAGCATGAATAGCTAGGAGTCTCTATTGTAAATTTATATATGAGGTGTGTTTTTTTTATTTGTTTCTCCAATAGATGATCTATTATGTTAATTTGGACTAAATAAAATACATATTTTTACAGGTGTATATATCAATACAATTTGAAGGGAAAACCAGGTGATTATAAATTTGGACTCATTAGTCCTGACATCACTTCTACACAACTATTCTCAATGGAACTAATGAAAATTGAAGTAATAGTGGACAAACTAGCCATAATGTTTAAATAAAACATTCAATGAAAATAATCTTCTTAATATCCATGATGTAGGGGTCAAACTCTACAATTTAATCATATCGAATATATTTTCATTCATTTTATTAATTATTCCTTCTTTTTTAGGAACAATTTGTTACTCATTTCAATCAATATGGATACTCCAAATATTAATTTTCTAGATTCAATTCATGGATACCCAAAAAACCGATCACATGTGATGACATTTATCAATTTTCAATACACTATATATAATATTTTACAAATAAACTTCAAGTTATAAATTTCATAATACATAATAATGAAATTTTTTGTTATGAAATGGTGGTGTTTAAATATCATCATAATCATAGCATGAGGAATGTACGTGAGTAAAAAAATCCCATCAACTTATAAAAATGGATAAGTATTAGGGTATATATATTAACATTCAACTATCAAAAAATATATCAAAACATTTTTCTTATTTTTATAAATGTTTCTTTAGTTCCCCGAACAAACTAATGATAATGATTATGGTTATTATGTATTAAAATTTATGGAAGATATCATTTTCCATCAACAAAATAGAATCCTAAATGTAATACCTCATCCCAGTTTCCATGCACTAGTGCCCCAAGAAGGTCGGTCACATGACCTCTGGTGTACCTCCCTGTATGCCAGAGGCTATCAACTAGTTGTGGGGGTATAATGTCGATCATGAGGAGACTATACCCTCTTCTATCAGATTAATACACCAATGGAAATAAATAAACAATAGTGGAATAACATATCACTCTAAACAACGCCAATATCTCATGATAACCAAAACTAGAAATAAAATATAAATACTAAAGAAGTAAACACTCTATGCTAAAGTATGTGTCTGATGTCAAATGAAAACTAAAAAAAATAACTGGATACTCCCAAGAGGGTTCTGAACCAAGAGCAGTTCCCTCAACCATGATTTATCCTAACTCAGCCATAAAACATAGGGATTTTCATCTTATCATGTCCTACAACTATGAAATCTATTTGGGTATCGATCGGATAGCCTGAGTAGGGTGTGAGTACAACTCCGTAGGCCACCACCAATGGTGTCTAATACAATATCTAGTGAAAACAGTGAATGAAGTTGTATACAGAAATAATTAAAATGTATAAGTAAATAGTTATCTATTTATCATTTATCATTTATTTAACTACAAAAAATTTTGGATTCCTGAGGACACTTGAACCTCAATACATACTTCAACCCATGTCAGAGTCTGCACCATTTCACATTATCAATTCACAATTTTTTAAACTAATGGTATTTCATTATCCATTTAATTTCAATCTATAAAATTTCCAATTGGAACCATAGTCCAATTCCAAAATTTTGGTTCATGGTTATCATGCCTAGGACCCCATGGTCTTGGGATGTAGAAAACCATGTCCCATAAATATTTATCACTATAGGATTCGGAAGCAGCAGACCATGTCCCACACACGTGGGTTTTGGAAGTAACAGACCATGTCCTACACACATGGGCATTGAAAGTAGAATACCATATACCACACATATTTATCACACAATTAATTACTGTAGGCTTTAGAAGTAGCAGACCATGTCCCGCACACAGGGGATTTTGAAGTAGTATATCATTTCCCACACATATATCACATATATAAAAATTTCACTATAACACATCAATCAATATTCATCAATATTAATTCTATTATCACAATTAACCATCATAATAATCCATTAATTAATTCATAAATTAATTAATCTAGGGCCATTAATTAAATCAACAATTGATTAATCACAACAATTTCTTGTAATTAATTCAACAATTAATTAATCATATACATCCCATTAATTAATTCACCAATTAATTAATCACATATCTTCCATTATTTAATTGAATAAATAATTTACCATATAAATTCCATCAATTAATTCAAAAATTAATTAATTATTTCACATATCAGTGTCCAATAATTAATTCACAAATTAATTACCCCCAAATTCACAATTTAAGAATATGATAGTTAACTCAAATTTTTTTTATCCTTAATCCCCCAAGAAAATACTATGATATTAAATATATTAACTAATTGTCCCAATATCACAATTAAAAACTATTATAATTTATTCGTCAATTAATTATCTTAATTCCAAAATTCAATTATTCAATAAAATCCCTAATTCCCCAATTAATTAATTGACCATATTAATTAATTTAAATTAGGACTTTTAATTTCTAAATAAACCCTATAAATTCTACAATCACATACACATAATTGAAATCATTATGATGGTACTTGAATAATAGGCCACCTACCTCGAATTTTTGATGAATTAATCACCCAATTGAAATCCTGAAAATTTGAGCAGCACAACGACGTAGGATGAGATCCAGATCTAAAATCCTAAATAAATCTTAAAAAAAATAGATATATAAAAAATAGATCTATATATAAAATTATTAAACTATATCCATAATATTAGATCTATATCAAACCAAAAATAGGAAGAACACCCACCAAATTAAAGGGAAAATGAAGGAATAAGAATCAAAAACCAAGTTGGATATGATTCTCTTACTAAGAGGGGTGTAGATATTTGATCTCGTCTTTGAATCATGAAGAAAGTATGTTGTAAACTCTTTGAATCCATCTGTGAGGCTTTGAAATTGAGATAAATTATGTTGGTCCAAGTTTGGGTCGAATATGGAGAGTTTTGGGTGATTAAAAAACTAATTTTCTGGTGACTTTAAAATTTGAGCATAGTTTACTGGGAAGGGGAACACGGTTTTCTCTAACCATTCAACTAAACTATGAACCTATTTTATAGGGGTGCATGGTTACTCCATTGAGGATGAATGGTTTGAAAAACCATGTGATAAATATGCAATTCCCCTCTGTCCTGGGTTGCATGGTTTTTACTAAGCATGTGCCAACTGTGCACAACCCTCTTTCATTCATTTTACTCAAATTTCAAAAAAAAACACACCCTGAGGAAAGACCCAAAAGAAAAGTACTAAACACAAGGAAAAAGAGTACCTAAAAACAAACCCAAGACAACTCCAAAAAAGGTCAGGATCTTACGATCTCCCCACCTTATAACTTCTCATCCTCAAGCTGTACTCTCCAGCTTCTCTAAGATTTCGAGTAAAAAAATTGGGCCACTGAGCCCACATGTCTGTTTCCCTTTCCCATGTTTCCTTCTATACACACCCATGTTACCACAATACACAAACTATTGGCATAATTTTTCCCTGAAACACTTTATCATTGTGATCAAACACACATATCATATTCTCCTTAAAGGACTCGTCTATATCATGATCAACATCCTCCTCATCGATCACATGACAAGGGTCGGGGTGATACCACCATATTTTTGACACATGGAAAACATCATTCATAGAAATATATATCTATGAGAGAGAGAATCAATGTTCCACTGGCATGATTCTCTCCACAACCTCAAATAATCCGAAGAACTTGGGATCTTGCTTGCTCTTCTTTCGTATCTTGTGGTGACCCATCCTAGGTGACACCTAAAAGAATAAATGGTCCCCCTCTATAAACTCTAGGATTATTCTCCTTATCTCACCATATGATTTTAATCTACTCTAATTCATAGGCATACATTTCTAAATCAGCTGAACCTACTCCAACTTCTCCTACATGAGACTTAGTCCAAAAAACTCTAACTCACTTGCCTCCATCAAACTTAAAGGCAATCCCCATAGCCTACCATAAAGTGCCTCGTATGGTTCCATATGTATTGTAGCTTAATAAATATTGTTATAGGCAAACTCCACCAAAGATAGGTGCTTCTCCCAAGACCCACAGAAGTCAATAACATGTGCTCACAACATATCCTCAAGCACCGATATAGTATATTCTGACTAACCATCAGTATGTGGGTGGAAAATTGTACTCAATAGAACCTTCATACCAAGATCCCTTTGTAATCCATACTAGAAGTGCAAAATAAAACATGATTCATGGTCTGAAAATATAGTCGGTGGAATCCCATACAGATGAACTATTTCTCAAACATACAAATCACCCAACTGCTCCTCTGATTAAGCCCCCTATTTAGGAAATAAATGTGCTACTTTCATCACTCTATCCAAAAAAAACCTAAATACCAACATTATTCTGAGGTGTCCTCAAGAGACTCACGACAAATTCTATGGTAACATCATCCCACTTCCATTACAGAATGGGAAATGTCTATAGTAAAGCTTCGGGCCATTGATGCTTGGCCTTAACTTGTTGACAGATGTAACATCATGTCACGAACCTTGATATCTTCATTTTCATGCTTAGAAACCAAAACTATTATCGTATTTCATGGTACATTTTAGTCACACCTGAATGTATCTCCCAATTTGTGGAATGAGATTCCCACATAAACTCCTCCTATATACTTGAAGGCACAACAACCTAATTCTTAACGTACATGATCTCATCCTCATCTATGAACCAGTATGAAGGTGCATCCCAACCTTAAAGGATTTCCCTTGAAGATAAAAATTATGGTTTCTCATACTGCCTATCCCTGATTCATCTCAAAAGGGTGGACTCAAAAAAAAAACTAACACTAGAATCATCTGCTCTTGATTATATGGAGCCACCACATGAATCTCAACTAGTAGGGTCATCATTTTCCACTCAATAATAGACTCTTGAGTCACCTGTGTCTGAGTTTTCCAACTCAAATCATCAACCACATTATTTTCTTTTCTAGTCGTATATTCTAGTTTTAAATCAAATGACTGTATATACTCAACCCATCTCCAATATTGAAGATTAAAGTATCTCTACGAAAAAATATACTTCAAGTTCTTATGATCGGTGTAAAAAATAAACTTTTCAACCAACAAATAATACATCCAACAATTCAAAGAATAAATCACTTTAGTAAACTCGAGGTCATGTAAAGGGTAATTCCATTCATGTGGCCTAAATTGTTGAGACCCATACCCCACCACTCGACCTTCCTAAATCATGATAACTCTGAGTCTAATCCCATAACATTAACAATACACTTTATACTCATCACATGGATCCAGTTGGATCAATATTGGTATCGATGTCAAATGATTCTTCAACTCCTGGAAGGAACTCTTACATATATCTAACCATTTTAAACTTATCCCCATTTTGGTCAATTTTGTAAGTAGTGATGCCAATAAAAATAGTCATGGATGAATCTTAGATAATATCCATCCAACCATTTAAAATCGAACACATTCTTGTGATTCTACCAAGAAACCACTACTTGAAATTTATATTGGTCCACTGACACACCTTAGTCTAAGATGATGTGACCCAAGAAGAGTAATTGATCAATCCAAAACTGAAACTTATATATCTTGGAGTATAGTCGATTCTCTCTTAGTGTACTCAGTACTGTGCCAAGGTGTTTCTCATGACCTTCATGAGTCTTGGAGTACACCAAGATATCATACACAAACACTACAATAATAGTACCTATCATTTTCGATGGTCTAGCCTCACTATCTTCAAGAGTAGGCTGAATTAAATGTAACCATCCTTCCCCTCTTCCCTGTGATGTATTCTTACTCCCCTAAGATGCGCCACATTTCTGATATGGGCACTCTTTCCTAGAAGAACTGAATCCAATTACTATACAACCTTGTTTAGTATAACTCCATCGGGAATAATGGTATGGAGCATAACACCCCCTTCTCTCACTTTGGTTCTTTCTAGAACTACCATCACTAACCATCTGCCATGAGTTCAAACAAAACCTCTATATATGTCTCAACTTACCAGAACCTCGACACTCCATTGGTGGTTGGGGACAATATTTTATAAAGTTTATGACCCAACCACACTAGTGTAAAACCACTTTGGTTTGGTCCTATGTAACCTAACCTTCCCCATGATTAGTCTTCTTACAGCTACAATGGGAGAAATTATCATAATGAAGTTTAATTTTTTATGAAGTCATACGTCCTAGATATACAGAAGAAACTACCTACCTGCCACTGGAAGCCTCTTTTAGTTTCCCCTTAGATACAACATCCTGATTCACCACCTCTAGAAAATTCCCCATCCTGAATATGTATACATGGGACTTTATTTCACGTTTTAGCCCTACCTAGAACAACATTCACATAGTGGACTCATCTCCTTCTAGTGCCAAAAAAAATAAATACAAATAAATAAATCATCTGGCATAGTCTATCATAGACTTATTCTCCTAAGTCATACTCATGAACAGAACTACTATCTTCTATCTTAGTTCATCTAGATATAAGTGTTCTGGGAAATTCTCTTAAAAGTCCTTACATACCATAAATTCCAATTGTCTATTCGGAGTGTTAATATCCCACTAGAACATAATTTATCATCATAGAATATAAGAATCCAACCTGAACCTCTTCTAAGTAGGTGTCTCAAAGTGGTCAAGTATAGTATAGATAGACTCAATCCAAAGCTCATCTCCCTTATGCTCACCCTATCTAGTAAATGTTGGAGGATGTTACAACTAAAACTACCTCATCAGATTAGACATGGTTTTCACAACCCTCATTGGGTATTTATCCACGAATTTCATGAATCAAGTGTAGTTCTCTTAGAACTACTCCCCTACTTCCTCAAATAGTACTATTGGTGCCTCAGGTTCCACTACTAGTGGGTCATCTCCAACTATATTCTAGTGTCATCCTCTCAATAAGCGTTATCATGGAAGAATATCCCGATAATTCCAAAAACATGTCTTAGGATTCATAACATAAAATCTTCACATTTATTTAAGAGGAATATCAATAAATTACCCCACATGTCTTTTCTCCAAACCTCACTATGCGGTCAAAACCAAGGGGCTATCACTACCCTTAACCATCATACAAATAGGTCCTATTTAACAAGGGTAAACAAATTATCATTATTCATATTCCATTATACATCCATTTATTCATGTTTTTCACCAATTAATATTATTAACCTCTATATTAGGAACCATTTTTATTTTAATTTCACAAAATTAAGGAAAACAATTCAAGTTGAACAACCTACCTAGAAAACAATTTTCTCATGCATCCCTAAAATCATGAATGTCACAAACTAATTATGAGTTCCTAGAATGATGCACATATAATTAAATATCATGAATTAATAGGATATTATTCACAACTCAAAAAATCTCAACAATTCTCTGAAGCAATAATCACGCCACAAAACAAGTGCATCACCCAAAGTGAAATAATATATAAATGTAACAAAAAACATCAATAACAGCAATCCCACCCTGGGTACTTGGGTTTTTCCAATGTACATAGGTTTGCAACTCCCATGCACTAGATCATTACCAAGGTTCAAATATTTATAGTATACTTTATACCTTTCCCAAACTGTAATAAAAAAGAAAATAAAAGAAAATTAGGCTCTGATACCACATTGTAATGTCTCATCTTGTGTTCCATGAATCGGTGCCCTGAGCCGGTTGTTCACATGACCTCAGGTGTGCCTCCCCATATTCAAAAGCCTTATGACTGGTATTGAGGGTATAAAGTCAATCATGTGGAGACTATAACCTCTTTTAGCAGTGCAATACAACAATTTAAGTAAATAAACAGTAGAAAAATAACATATCACTGTAAAAAATATCAATATCTCATGATAAAAAAACTAGATACTCCATTGTGGGTCCCTAACCACATCTAGTTCCATCAATGATGATCAATCCTGAATCTACCATCTAACACAAGGCATTTCCCCTTATCCTTTCTTGGAAACATGAAATATATTTAGGTACCGATCAAGATGACTAATTAGGGTGTGAGTAAATTTCATTAGGTCACCCCCAACGGTGTCTAAAAAATATTCAATCAATAACAATGTATGAAGTTTCATAAATAAATAAGTACAATACATAAGTAAACAGTTATATGTTTATCATTTATCCATTATTTAACTACATAAACCCCCAGGTTCTATAGGACACCACCAATGGTATCTACAATCCTAGATCTAGATCCATAATATCAGATCTAGATGTAACCCAAAATAGGAAGAACATCTTACAAAAGAAAGGGAGAAGGAATGAAGAAGAACCGAAAACCATGTAGCATAGTATTCTCTTACCATGAGGGGTAAAGATCTTCAATCTGGGCTTTGAATCATGAATAACAGAGGTCATAATGTATTGAATCATGTCTATGAGGCTCTAAAATAAAGGGAAATAGATTTGTTCTGAGTTTGGGTCGAATATGGTGATTTTGGGGGGGGTTCAGATGATTAAAAAACTAATTTTCAGATGACTTTAAAAGTTGAGCATATTTTTCTAGGTAGGGGCACATAGTTTACCCCAAACATGTGCCTAAATCATGAACCTATTTTATAGGTGTGCATAGTTAATCATAATAGGTTTCTTGGTTGGACAAACCATTTACCAATCATGCAATTATCCTCTGTCAAGGGTTGCATGGTTTGTTGGGCTGGGGTGCACGGTTTTCCCAAACTATGTACCAACCGTACACCAAACTCTTTCATTCATTTATCTCAAATTTCCACCCAAACACACCGCAATGTAAGACCCAAAATAAATTACTCAACATAAGAAAAATTTGTACCTATAAACAATCTTGTTAAAACTCTGGAAAAGGATGAGATCTTACTCTTGAAGAGGTATTTCTAATGATAATTAAAATTTCATTTAAAATATTTACTAACCCTTTATTTATTTATATTTTATAGTACTACCAGGACTATCTATAGTCCTCTTATTTAAAATATAAAGTATATTTGTTAAAAGATGTATAGGGAGAATACAAGTTGTCAGATTTTCTATAGACATGATGATGAGGTGACTTCCTATTACTTTTATTTAAAAAAAATTATAGAGGTCGTGAAGAAGGATGATACACTTGTGATGTGATCTTGTAAAATGATTATGAACTCAACAAGGATGATTCATTGATGATGATTCACTCATGATGATTCACTTTTCATTTTATTCTAAAATTTATTCAATATTTCAGGTTATCAAACTACAATATTGTTATATATACCCAAATTTTGAATGCATTGAAGAATAAAACGACATGGTGTGATGTGTAGGAATCAACTACAACTTTATCTAATAAACGGTATACCTAGTATAACTTGAAGGTTATGTTATTAGTTTAAAATTTATATTTTAGTTCAAAACACACATTACATACTAAAAATTGAGAAAAAAACATTCATTTTTTTGATACTTTAGGAAAATGATTCATATGTCATTTGTGACATGTTTGAATTAGCCACACCTTAATCCATTATATAGTGTTCCTAGTAAGAAAGATCTTGTAAAATGTTCAAAGATACTCATTCCCATGTAGGAATCAGCTACATCTCAATCAACCACACCTTAATAAGATACACATTGTGCTTAGTATGACTTGAAGTAGAAGTTTTTAGTTTATAATTTACATTTTTGACTAAAACACACATTACAAAATCAAAACCAGGAAAACACAATTATACTATTTTCATAATATAGGAAAAAGATTTATAAGTCATTTGTGAAATTTTGGAATCAACCACACCTTAATACGATACATTTTGTGTCCGGTACGACTCAAAAGTGTTTTTTTCAATTTAAAATTGTCATTTTAGTTCAAAACACATGTCACATACTCAAACCTCTGAAAATTTATTTGGAATGTATTTATAATTTATGAAAATGATCCTTAAATCATGTGTGATGTATATGAATCATCCATAACTCAATACCATATATGGTGTTCTTGATAAGAATAAAAAGTGTCTGTTACTAGTTTAAAATCGACAATTTAGTTCAAAAATTTTTTCACTTGCTGAAAACCACGAAAACATGCTCGAGTTTTCCTTATAACTTAGGGGAATGATTAAAAATTCATTTTTGATGTTTAGGAATTAGTCTCACTCAAACAAACAAAAAATGTGACCAGTATGACTCAAAGTGTGTGTTTGCAGTTTAAATTGACAATTTAATAAAACATAACATGAAATAATCAAAACTAAGTAAACACATTCCTATTTTATTGACACTTTAGTAAATGATCTTTAGTTTATTTTTGAAATGTAGGAATCTTCCATATGTTAATATGATGCATGGTATCACCAATATGACTCCAATTGTGTATTTTTATTTAAAATTGACATTTTAGTTCAAAACACTTGTCACATACGCAAAACTGAGAAAGAAAATTGATATTTTTATTATTATTCCGGGCAATAATCGATACATCATTTTTGAAGTGTAGGAATTAATCGAATCTTAATCTGATACCTGGTTTTCTTGGTATTAATCAAAGTGTTCGTTATCATTTTAAAACTGAAAATTTAGTTTAAAACATGTTTCACTCACTAGAAATAAAGAAAACTCACTTGTATTGCCTTGATAATTTATAAAAACAATTTATAAGTCATTTTTGATGTGCATGAATCAGTCTCAAGTCAAACTGAAACATGATATGATTGGCATGACTCAAAGTGTGTGTTTTTAGTTTAATTTTATATTTTAGTAAAAAAGACATGAGACATACTCAAAACCAACAAAAATAATTTGGATTGGTTTGATACTTTAGTAAAATTATCCATAAGTCATTTTTGATGTGTAGGAATCATCTTCATGTCAGTATGATGCTTGGTGTGACCAATATAACTCCAATTGTGTCTTTTTAGTTAAAATTTAAATTTTAGTTCAAAACACATGTCACATACTCAAAACCAAGAAAATTCATTCAATTTATTTTAATATTTTTTTTTCAATTATCCATAAGTCATTTTAACATGTAAGAATCATCCTCTCCTCAATGTGATACAAGGTGTGCCTGGTATAGTTCAAAGTTTCTGTTATTAGTTAAAAATTGAAAATTTAGGTCAAAACATGTTTCACTCACTTAAAATGGATAAAAAAAAGATATTATTGTCTTAATAATTTATGAAAACGATTCATAATTCATTTTTTGGTGTGTAAAAATTAGTATCATGTCAAACTGACACACGATGCGACTGATATAACTCATAATGCGTGTTTCCTGATTAAATTGACATTTTAGTAAAAAAATACATGCCACATACTCAAAATCTAGAAAAAAATTAATATTGTTTTAATAATTTAATAAATTATCCTTATGTCATTTTTGATCTGTAGTAACCAGCTTCACATCAGTCGGGTGCATGGTGTGACCGATATGACACAAAGTGCGTCTTTGTATTTAAAATTGATAATTTAGTTCAAAACACATGTCACATACTTAAAAATGAACAAACACATTAAAATTATTTTTATGATTTAGATAAATTGTCCATAAGTCATTTTTATGTATTAAAATCAGCCTCACCTCAATCCAATACACAGTGAGCTCGGTGCGATTCAAAGTGCCTGTTATCAGTTTAAAATTTCCAATTTAGTTCAAATCATGTGTCACTCACTAAAAACTGAGAAAATGAACTTAGGTTATATTTACACTCCGTTAAAATGATTCATAATTAATTTTTTATGTGTAAGAATCAGTCTCTCATTAATCTGAAACACTATGTGATTTGTATGATTCAAGGTGTGTGTTTTCAGTTTAAATTGACATTTTGGTAAAAAAGTCACGTGACCTACTCAAAACTAAGAAAATTCATTTTAATTGTCTTCATACATTTGTAAAATAATCTTTAAGTTGTTTTTAAAATTTAGGAATCATCCACACATCAATTTGATATATAGTGCGATCGGTATGACTCCAAGTGTGTCTTTTTATTCAAAATTTTCATTTTAGTTCAAAACACATGTCACATACTCAAAACTGAGAAAAATCATTCATATTATTTTGATACTTTAATAAAATTATTCATATGTAATTTTTAATGTGTAGTAATCATCCACACCTTAGTGGGATACATAGTGTTCCCGGTATGACTTAAAATGTCCGTTTTCAGTTTAAAATTGAAAATTTAGTTCAAAATGTGTGCCACTCATTGAAAACTGAGAAAATAAAATAATATTATCTTTATACTTTATTAAGATTATTTATAAGTCATTTTTGATTTAAATTAATAATTACCACATAAAAACTAACACACAATGTGACCGATATGATTCAAAGTGCTTTTTTCAGTTTAAAATGACATTTTAGTAAAAAGGACAGGTAACATACTCAAAATTGATAAAACACATTCATATCGTCTTGATACTTTTTTAAAATTATCCGTAATTCATATTTTATGTGTAGGAATATATTACATGTCAATGTGATTCATTTTGTTATCAGAATGACCCCATGTCTATCTTTTTTTATTAATTTTCATTTTAGTTCAAAACACGCATCACATTCTAAAAATCAAGAAAACACATTAATATTACTTTGATACTTTAGGAAAATGATACATAAGTAATTTTTGATATGTAGGAATTAGATATACCTCAATCTGATACACGATGTTCCTAGAATGACTCAAAGTTCCAGTTATCCATTTTAAAATTGACAATTTAGTTCAAAATGTGTGTTACTCTCTAAAAACCGATCAAACATGATTGGATTGTCATAATAATTTTGTAAAATGATTCATGTGTAATTTGTGTCATGTATGAATTATTCTCACTTAAAATTGAAACATGATGTGATCAGTATTAATCAATGTGCATGTTTTTAAGTTAAATAGACATTTTAGTAAAAAATACACGTGACATACTCAGAACCAAGAAAACAAATTTGTATTGTCTTAATAGTTTAGGATAATAATCCTTAAGTCATTTATTACATGTAAGAATTATCCACACATCAATCCAATACATAGTGTGACCTGTATGACTCCATGTTTTTTCCTTTTATTTAAAATTTAAATTTTACTAATGCATTGTTTCATATTTTTGTTCATTTGTTTTTCATTATAGTATTACAAGAAAAATAATTGATTTCTCATATAGGTGGATTATTTTTCTTGAGTAGGGGTGGTTTTTTGGGTAACTGATACCATGAAAAGGATTTTTTTAAAGGGGGTCGGGTGCCAAAGATAATGAAACCATTGATGTTTTTGAATATTTGTGACAGTGCTTGATAATGCAATAGTAAAAAACATTTTTTGAAGTGTTTATAGTATAGTGTTTTTCTTGTATTTGTGATATAATTTTTATTTTAGTTAAAATTTTAATTTTCCATATAAAATAGTATTATCTACTATAGTGTGCTATAATTTTAACAAAACACAATAGCAATATGACCTTTATCAGCACTACAAGAGGAACTCATAGAGGGTTCCCTTTATAAGTGCTAAACTAGTATGGATAAAGGCCCCTATTTATCATCACTTTTCTAGTGCTGATAAAAATTGACCACTTTTAATGTATCTTACATCAATAGATCTTTTTTATCACTTGTAAAATATTTTTCAAGTCCTTTTTTAAAATCCACTTATGTAGGAATGATAAAAATAAAATGATAAAACTGTTACTCACAAATAGTGGTAAAATAAACTCACAAAGATTTTATAATTGATTCTTCAATCTTCAATGTTTGAGATGATACTATGATAATAATTATTCATCTATTTTTTAGAATTCTTATCTCTTAACGTCAAGACCTAAATATATTAAAATAAAAATGTCAAAATTATTAATGCACTTGTGTTAACTATTAAGACTCATACAACATTGTTCCAATTGGACTTTATGAATGTATAACTAATATATTTTGAATATTGGTCCTGAATTTGTTGTTGTATTCCATGATATTTACTATTGTCTCATTAAATGAACTTTAATACTTTTCAATTCAATTATTATTAATAATTTTTTCAGTGACAACCTACGAGTGATAATTACATGTTTAAAAAGGGTTATAATGAGCCCAATTCACATACACCATATAATAAATTTTTAAAAACATTAGGTTAAAATGAATGGATATTAAACATGTATTTTCATCCCTAATTAAGAACAAAAAATAACTAGTTAAAATAGTATTGTATTAATCATAAAAATATGCCAAGATTTAATTTTGGAGAATGATATATACTTCTTATGTTTATTTAAAAAATATACCATATTTAAAAAAATTAACAACATCTTTTCTAAATTAAAAATATAATGAATTTTTGGAAATAAAAATTTTAAACACATTTCATGTCACGAGGATAGATCTCTAAAGTCATTGAGTTTTTGAATCGTATCGAATTACTTGATGTACATTTATAGTTAAATAGTCAGAAAACTGAGTTTCCACTGATAATTTTTTTTCCAAATAACATTGTGAATTTTTAAATTCATTTATTTATTATCCATAAGATATATTTATATTATAATAAAAATCATATTTTTATACAATTTATCCATTATTAGTGATGCACAATAAATTTTTATGCAATTTATCTGTTACATCTAGAAGTTGCATGAATATGCAGTGTTGCGGTTACTGAAGATAGTGGGTCAAAAAAATCATGAAGATATGTTTACTAAAGGTTTAATATCAGGGATTCTAAGTAGACATTTTATAAAAAGAACGAGCCGCACATGCCTGGGGTCTCATATGGGTATCCAAAAGAATGCATCTCACGCACCAAGGGAATTTCAAATTCTTCCGCCCATTTCTGTCCCATCGCCTTGCTCTACGGTGGTGCATCTGTCCCTATCGACGCTTGTCTCTAGGTTTGTGGCTCCGTCCAGAGTATATTGTACTCATGGGGGGTCTCTCGTTCTGGATCCCCTGCTGTAGAGTCGGGTGTTTTCCTTAAGAGATGCACTTTGCGGTCTGAGATCAGGGGTTTTGGATTTGTGCTTTCTGGGCATCGATCCGTTCTCTCACTCAGTGGTCTGGGAAGGCTCGCAAATCACGTTGTTGGCTCCTTCTGTGGAGGTCAATGAGGTGATTTCTGGACTGAAATGGACGCTGGTGGTGCGATTTAGAGCTGTGAAACCTTCTCTTTCTGTATTCCAATGTTTTGTGGCATCTTGGGGTTTGAAGGAAGAGGTTCACATTTCGGTGATACACATGTTCTTGTTTTGTTTAGTGTTAGCTTCGGAGGAGGATTTTGTTAAGGCATGGTTATTTGCTCCTCATGTGGTGGGACGATGGCTCTTCAACCTCTCTCAGTGGTCGATGGAGGCTCATAAGGGGAAGGAGGATCCTCATGCTGCAGTTTGAGTATGCATCCCCAGCCTGCCACTTCGTTTTCAGAGTAATACTTTTCTCAGGGCCATTGGCGACTCATTGGGTGGTTTTCTTTGTGTGGATGTGCACACTCATAGAGGTGAGGAGATTTTGGCCCCTTGGATCTGCGTGGAATTGGATCTATCTGTGTCTATCCCAGAGAGATTGTCCCTAAAGGTGCAGGATTCCTCCATCTGGTCTCCAGAATTAGTTTATCCTATTTTCCCAAGGTTTTGTTAGGAGTGTCTTCTACAAGGGAATTCAGGGCATATCTGCATGAAACGGTGCCCTGGAGTGTGGCCTTGTGAGGGATGTGCTCTCGTTCCAAGAGTTCTTTCGTTCTCTATGAATGACGAGCCTAGTTTAGTCTTGACTCAGCTTGCAGTCTCAGAGTTTTCCTCTTCTTCTGGCCCGTGCCGCATCTCCCCTGTGTCCCCGGTATGCAAAGAGCTCATTCCCACTTGTCCTAGGCCTGAGGCCTTTCTATATGCGGCTCTAGGATCCTATGGACCGAGTGCTATTCATATGGATCCCTTGGTTCCCTCGGCTTGGTCTTGGCCACAACCCTGTATGATCTGGGAAGGTGCTTTATGGGATACACTTTGAGATGTTGCTCCGAGCCTGATGGTTTCCTTTTCTAGAGATCTCTCTCAAGTCATACCAGTTCCTCTCTCTTGTGATGATCAGCTGCCCAAGAAGGCTTTTGGACAGGGATCCGATCTTAATAGAGTGGATTTTCTTCAGGGTCACAGGGTGTTGGACCGAGATGGTTGTCTTGATGTGGCCGGTTTTCATAAATATCGGCTCCCCGCTGAGGATAGTTGGTTGGTCAATAGTGCTCTTGCTGCTTGTGCACCCTCTCCGTTTGTGCAGGTTCTCTTGACATCGGAAGAGGAGGCTCGGTCACCTCATTTGGAGGTGAAGGGGAAGGCTTCTAAGTGGGAATCGAGGCTCATACATTCCCCTCCAATACAAGATGGTTCGGGTCCGGGAGTGTGCATGAGGTCGTCGATGAAGAGGATACAAAATAGGGAGTGCTCTGTTTCCCTAGTGAAAGAGACCGAGTTGCATGGGGACAAAGCTAGGAATTCATTGTTTCTATGAGTCCAATATTCATCTATAATTCACAGGGAGTTGGGGAGAGAGTTAAGTCAGATTTTATTGTCTCGGAAGTCAAGAAACATAAGGTCAAGGTGGTGGAGATCCTCAAGCACAAGCAGAAATCTGCGAAGATCAATGAGTTCACGTGCAAGCTGAAACTTCACGCATCTTTGCATGTAGAGCCTATCAATAAGTTCATCTGGATTTTCTGGAATAGGGAGGATACAATGGAGTTAATTCAAGAAGGTGAGCAGCATGTTACGATGAGGGTGTCCTACGGTGGAGGCTCCTTGTTTGTTTCTTTCGTTTATGGTAGTTGTAATGCATGGAAAAGGGAAGAGTTATGGAGCGAGCTAAGTGCTTTTGATCCAGGGGGTCATCCTTGGGTGGTGGGTGGTTATTTCAATATTGTATCTAACTCAGAGGAGAATAAGGTAAGAGGAGACCTTCCAAGGAGGGCTACCAGGGCGTTCAGCCAGTTCATGACTGGCAAGGGGCTTCTGAATCTGGGGTATTCAGGTGACCCCTTCACTTGGTGTAACAACCAGAGGGGCCGTAGTCATTACTAGAGATGGATCGACCGATGATTAGCCAATGTTAAAGAGATATCTATGTTTCCAGAGGTGAAAGGTGAGCATCTGACTCACATCATCTCTGACCATTCTCCGCTCCTGCTTTCCCTAATAAGGAGGGAGGCTCCGCAGTTGGGCTTCATGTACATGAGCCACTGGTCGGGTATTTCGGGTTATCACCAGACAGTGAGGAGAAGTTGGGAGGAACCGATCTAGGGGCACTCCTAGACTACGTTGAAAGTCAAGTTGAGGTGACTCAATCAGGCCCTCCTTTCAGGGGATAGAAGCATCATTCCCTTGGATTTGGAGCTGGAGGTGCTCAGATAAGATATTGAACGTCTTGAGGCTGGTCTTGAGGAGGACTGGGACGATGTTGTATTTGGGGAGCTCTATGAGAAAAAGGTTTCCTTTGCAGTTATGATTCTTGAGAATGAAAGAAGGGAGAGGGAGTATTTGAGAATCAAATGGCTTAAGGAGGGTGATAATAATACTACGTTCTTTCATGATTGTGTAAGGGAGAGGCGGTGTGTGGTACAACTGAACCTGGATTTAGAAGATGGATCTTTCACTAATGATAGGGAAGTGGTTGGGAGATTGGAATTTTCTTTCTTCAAGGATCTTCTTGAAGGACCCAATCCAAACATGCTACAGGGCTACCCTACGAGGGGGGGGGGGGGGATGAGTTCTGGGAGGGGATTCCACACTTTGTGTCCACTTAGGAGAATGAGTTGATGGAGGGGATCCTGGAGGAGGAGGAGATCTTTACGACTATGGTGAGTCTCAATCCTGAGAGTGCCGCAGGCCTTGATGGTTTTCCAGGTGGGTTCTACAGGAGCTCCTGGGAGGTGGTGAAGGGGGATATCATCAATGATATCCAGTATTTCTTCAGAGGGGGAAGCCTACCACGGATTGCGTCCGTCACGACTCTTTTCCTATTACCAAAAATCAAAGATCCCTCCTCCATCCTCCATTATTTTCTGGTGAGTACGTGTAACATTACATATAAAATACTGGCGAGTATCATAAATAGGAGGTTATCTAGCAATCTTCCTTGGTGGATCTCAAAAAAGCAATGTGGTTTCGTGAAAGATCGCTCTATTCCGGGAGCTATAGCGTTGGACTAGGAGATGCTGAGAGATATCAATAACAAGGTTCGTGGATCCAATATGGCTATGAAGCTTGATATGAATAAGGAATATGATAAGATTGAGTGGGGATTTATTAACAGGGTCCTGAGAAAGATGGGGTTCTCGAGATGGTCTTGTGATATTATGTTCAGCTGCTTCAGTTCGGCCTGGATGGCTGTGTCTTTTATGGGGTGTACTCACGGTTTTTTCAAGACAGTTTGAGGCCTTCATCAAGGCAATCCACTATCCCCGAGTATTTTAATTCTTATGCAGGATACCTTAAGAAGGCTAATTAATAAAGGCATCTATAATGGGGATGTTATTCCTTACCGAAGGAGGTTGAGGATGCCTCCTGTTTATCATCTGATGTTTGGGGACGATACCCTCATCTTCATCAATGCGGGGAGGTGATCGGTGCAGGGGACTATTGTGATCCTTGAGGAGTATTTCCATTGGAGTGGTCAACAAATTAATAAGTAAGAGAGTGGATTCTATGTGTACTAGGCTTGCACTTTGAGTAGGGTGATTGATATGGGTTGAATATTGGGTATGAGGCCTGGTGTGTTTCCCCTAGAGTATCTTGGAATCCCCGTGTCCCCAGGCAGAATGCGTATCAGGGACTTTGACCCTATGGTCAGCAAGATTATGGGGTGCATTCATAATTGGAAGAACCACTTTTTATCCTTTGTAGGCCATATTACTCTTGTGAACAATGTCCTCTTGGCCATCCTGGTACATGCTCTCTCATCCACCAATATGCCGAACAGGGTGATCAAGGCCATTGATAGAATTTTGGCTCGTTTCATATGGGATGCATCTTCGGAGGGGAAGAGGAATTGGATATCTTGGTGAAAGAGGGATCAGACAATTTCGGAGGGAGGGATCAATGTTAAAAGTCTGATGAACACTATTCATTACCTACACGCAAAGTTGGCGTGGGAGGTAATTGAAGAGAGATCTTTGTGGGGTAAGCTGATGTCCTACAGAAACTGGGTCACCACTGATGCATCTGCGGGTAGTGGGTCTCCGCTATGGTCCTCTGTTAGAAATTTTATTCCATCCATCCTCCAGAGCTCATAGTGGATTATTGGGGAGGGGAATATATAGTTCTGGTACCACAACTGGTCGGGAAGGACTCTTGGATATCCAGGGTGCCCGCCTCCTTTGATCGCATACAAGGAGGTGAGTCAGTACCCACATTTCTTTAGATCCATTCTAAACATGGACCAACATGAGGTTTTTGACTCTATTATTTTGAGTTTGGATATGGACTGGTGCTTCTACACCCCATCCAACTTGGTTAGGTTCAATGTGAAGGATTTTTTCAAGACCAACTTATCGCAGGGCCAGCAGGCAGGGGGTACGTTCGGGTGTGGTGTAAGAGTATCGCTATGAAATTTAACTTTCTAACATGGAGGATCCAGAACTGAGGATTACTGTCTGATGATATCATCAAGAGGCTCAACATCAATATGGCCTCTTGCTTCCAGTGCTGTGTTAAAAAATGTGAGGAGAGTTTATCACACATATTCTTCGAGGGTGACTGGGCACGCCAGGTTTGGGGAGTCTATAGTGGACTCTCGGGATACCCCCACTATGCGCTGAACTTCGACTCCTTCATGGAGAACTAATTCTAGGGGACAAATGACTCTGACAATGAAGGGAGGGAGAGATCCATCATCTTCAATGTTGTATGTTGGTGTGTATGGAAAGCGAGAAACCAGGCCAGGTTCGAGGGGCTCACATCTACGGGGAGATCCATTACAGTAAGATTATGATGTATTCTGGTGGAATTGTGTGTCATCGATGTCGTTTGGAAGCAATCCCCCAACCTTTGCAAGATTTTTGTGCCTCACAATGTGGTCTAGTGGTTAGCAACTAGACAACAAGGACACTGGGTCTGGTGGATGGATTCAAACTGAATACCAACATCTCTTGCGTGCAGGGAGAGATGTGTGGCGGCGGCGTGGTCTGAGATCATAGGGGCAGTGTGGCCTTCGCTTTCTCAGTGCACTGTGGTTATGTGAATTCTATGCAGGCAGAGGAAAAAGCGATGCTCACAGGTATCATAATGTGCAGGCAGTGGGCGCTTTCCATCTCCCAAGTTGAGACTGACTCTATATGGTTATTCACGATGCTATGCATGGGAAAGGTATCTATCCCTGGTCTATTTCATACACTATTCGGAAATTCAATGATCTCATGGAAAGTAGCACCAGAGTCACTCACACATGGAGGGAGGGAAACAAGGTAGGAGATCACTTGGCCTTTATGGAAACCCTTGACAGCATGGTCAATTGTCATACTCATGTATTCCATTTTAAACTGGAGGGGGGTGAATTTGATACGGGGTGATTCCCTTGGTCTTCATTACTATAGACCCCCCTAGACACTGGTTCTCTCTTTGTTTTAATTTCCTTTTTGAATAAAAAATGGTAATGTTGGATGGATGTGACTCTGTCACAATTGGGTAAATATAAGGGAATAAATAGGAGAATTTCATGTAATAAAAGTTCACATGTTGTCTTTTTTAAAAAGTGTTACATAATTCCATGGAATCCTTAAATCAGTATTTTGGTGAGAAATTTATTGGATTATGAATGATCCAATAGTGATAAAAGAAGTTTACCATAAGGAGAAAATTTGAAGGACAATTTTTCTTTATTAGAGTAGGGACAAAAGTCTTCATCGATAAGGATGGTAGTGGGAACGTTAGAGGTTCAGGGTTTCTAAGGATGCACAACATGGTGGTTATTCAATCAAAAGTTCATCTGGTGTTGTGATCATTAGAAGGAAGTAGTGTATTCATTTGAATAATTTTTAGCATGGTGTTTTTTGGAGATGTGTGTTGCATGAGGAACACTATTTTATTTCCAGAAATTAGCGGCTAGGATGAGGATATCAATAGGGGACTGATAGTTGGACAGTTCAGCAGATGGACTCCTGTAATTATAGGGCGTTGATGCAACTGAATGATCAAGTGAGACACAGTATAAAAGTGGTTGGGACCACATTGTTGATTTTTCATGCATTTAAGAATATTAGTTACCTACATGGATACCTAGTCATAGTTATTGTAACAATTGTACTTCAAATTAAATCGAAGTATGATTTGTTTCTATGTAGAAGTAAGAAAAAATTTGAACCGCATAAAACATCATTGTGTCCTTGATTTTATTTTCCTTTCACGATTTTCTCTGAATGTATGTGTGGGTTGGATTAAAGATGATTGATTAAATAATACTTAGTGATGTGATTAGATTGAAATTTATTTTCTTCCTAGTTATGATACATTTATGTTGTGGGGCTTCCATCCAATGATTTGTTCCAGCCATTGTGATATTTCAGTGGACAAAGTTTTGATGCATGTAGTTTGTGTGGTATTCTTAGGGTAATTCATGAATTGGAGAGGGATGAGAGTGGGGGGGGGGGGAGCAGTGGAGATTCCAGAAGTGGGTCGATCGGTGAGGGGAGACCTCGCTACTAGTAGACAATATGCAGGCAGGTATGAGGTAGCCCATGAGGAAATAACAAGGGGTTGGAGAATTTAATGGTAGCTAGAGTCAATGAAGGAATTTCAGTTGAGGGTTAGGGAGGGGGAGTTGATTGGACCAACAATTTTGATTAGGGGGTATAACAACAGACTACCAACATTTATGATGTCATCAGGCGTGTTCACGTCAGAGGGATGGTAATGATAAATGAAATTTCCATAAGTGGTCACATGTTTTACCACAGAAATGATTCTATATTATATTTTTATCATTTGAAAGGCATGGATATATTTATTAGTGAATCTGGTAACCATCAAACATATTAGTGATGATATGATTGATGTTTCTTAGAGTGAGAATGATGATCACTGAGAGGGGGTTGTCAGGACTTTCAAGTATAGGCTAGATGGAAGTGCGTGGGGATGGTTATACAAGAGTAGCAGGGTGGTAAGGTTTCCATGTGTTGATATGAGTTGTATTGTAAGTGTAGGAGAAAGGTCTAGTAGAATTGGATTTCCTGGGGTAATTTTTTCATTTTCTTGATTAGTTTTTGGTGGGTTTGTTAAGAGTGGTAAGAGTATTAAAAAATGGGTAGCAGTAGGGAGAGGGACACTATTCATTCTGGATAATTATTATTGGTAGAAGAAAGGGATTCAAACATGAGAGGTTTGATCTAGATCCACCGAAATTGGTCTTCTAGGGGAGTTTTCTTTAACCTCGTATCCTCTTTGGATGTCCTTCTCCATCTACTATTTCTACTATAATTCTTCTTCTGTCAAATGAAAAAATATAGCTTGTGTTTCCTTTACTATTCATATATTTTATTGTGTGACCACTATTAGGTAGTTTCTTAACAACTTGGTGCTTTCATTGAGAGGTCTCATCAAGAGTCAAACTCAAGGTGAAGGATTTCTGGTGTGAGTGAGTTAGGAATCCAAATAGAGTTAAAATGTGATAACGTTTAGAGGTTTCCAATTATTAAGAAGATTATGTGTGGTCTAGGAATTCGTTGTGAGAACTTAATTCACAGTTTTACCTTAAGACTTTGAGTAAGCCACGATTTATGAAAAAAATAATACTGGATGACATGATACTCTCTCTCCTCTACCTAGTTTATTATATGTAATCGAC